>MU787392.1:0-10416 GCA_026770625.1 Nicotiana glauca
TAGATAACATGTACGTCGGTGCTCGGCAAGTATGGTCGGGTGCTAGTCATGGCCCTCCAGTTTGGGTCGTGACAGGTTTGGGCCCCAAGATCAAGCCCATATTCGAACAAGGACAAGTTCAATTTGAAGAGGTCCTTAGCTCGAATCCACCACTTAACTTGGAAGACCAAATGCTTATATTTTAAGTAAAAAAATCATTAAATAAAAAAAATATTGATTCAGGTCTTTGAAAGATATGGGCCAGTGGATGGGCCCAATTCAAATTTCCCATGCTTGGAATAGGCCAATGTGCCGTGCAGAATGCCTTATGAACGAAGGCATCAATTTTATTTGGGCCCAGTCTTGGTGGAACAAGACTCAGCGACGAGGCTTGCCCCAAGAAACGAGTCCATATATCAACAAAACTCAACAATGTTTTAAAACACTTTTAACAAGGTGTTCTTATTAACTAACATGCATGTAACAAAAAGGAAGTTATTACCCAATCAACTTATCACAGATTAAGCCAAGTTCAGTAAACACATATTAGCAAAATTTTTCTTTCTAACCTACCTTCATGCCTTGGGGCTTTATATTAGAAGGTGTTCAATTGAGAAATTTAACTTATAACTTGACAGAAGATTTAAAAAATACCATGTCCATATTATAAAAAATTCAGTTAATGGCCATTCAACACCCCTATTCATCATTGTGAACTATTTTCAACCGGTCAACAACCATATATTATGATGTCTTCAACCATTCTTAGCAACCCACCTATATATACATTAATGCAAGCTAAACCAAAAGCTGAAAACACAAACAAAATCTACCACTAGTATAGCATTCTAATAATCAACATCAGAAAGGAACTAACACACAATTAACATGGTAAAATTAATTACAACACCTTTTCGACAAATGTATGAATTCAAATCTCAAAACTACAGGATAACTAAGAAAAACTAGCAGAAGAATAAATGAAATCTCCCCAATAACATCACATTCATTTCCTTCCAAATCATGCTTCAAACTACATGTTAAGTGATATCTATGGGGATTGAAGTACCTGGTATTGAGAACAAAGAAAATGAGGTAAGAAAGTCAGCAACAACAAACAACAGTCAGCAGCAGTTTGAGACCAATTTCTAGCCCAGGAAATGATATCAAGTAGTCCAGGAATCAGCTTTAGGCAAACAACATAACAGCAAACATCTAACCCAGCTTGAATGACCCAAGTTAAAACTCAAAATAGCCCCCAGGAGCCTCTAAAAACCTCAACTACTAAAATCGCAGGAATACTTAAGCCATTCTCGACCTCAGATAAGCTAGAGATTTAATTTAGAACTTGAAAACTTCAAGATCACCCAAAGAAATTCAATAGAATAGTAACTTTTCTGGAGATTTAGCCACCTTCTTTTTCTCTGTTTTTCAGCTCTAGAAAATCTGAATTGAACCCCAAGTAACAATGCCTTTATAGGCAAGTTACTAGGGCAAACTTCAGCTTTTATTTTTACCCTTTTAGTCCTTTTCAGTTTCTCTTTTTAGCTAATTAGTCCTTCATTTTAGGTCTTGCTACTCAAGCTAAGACTAAAATTTACTATCAGACCCTCTACTAGAAACTTCTGAGACTGTTACCAAAATATTCCCTAGGTGTATTGTCCAGTTTACCCCTTAGTTACCCTGTTATTCACCCCCAAATGGTTAACCTAGGTTAAAATAACCTAGATTCCAACTAAACAACCCCTTTTAACTAAGTCAGTGATGACTATAGTTACTCTGAAATGATCAAACGAACCAAAGGGAATAAGAAATCCATGATTCAGTGAAAAACACAATTACCTCTGATTTTAAAGCCTGAATTGTTTTAGTTACTCAAATTAGAATTAAACCCTTTGTCAACCATCAAACAAAGAAAGTGAAATTAAACAAATAAGAACAGAAAAATAAAGAAAAATCAGTGAGAAGAAGTATAGGGGAAAAATCAAGGGATTCAAAAACTTAACTCAAACAACAAGAGGCAAGCAAATTTGAGACAACTATTAATCATGAAGAAGAACTAAGCATGAAGGGGAAAATGATTTCAATAAAAAGAAAATACTCAAGTACGCGGAGAAAAAGAACAAGAGGTGAAACAAAACAAAAAAGAAAAGAACTAAGACAAAAACTCACTGATTCAGGCCTTCATTTTGACTGATTTTTACATTTGATCCTATAATTTTATCCACTTATTCTTTGCCAAGAACAAACAAATAACATCATTTGAGAATCAATGGCACACTGGGAAACCATAGCATGGCTGAAATTCAACTTTGGATTCTAAACATGAACCCTAGATCTAGGATTCGAGAGGTTTCGACTAGATTTGAAGGAGGCTAGTTTGAAATTTGGGGAGGGGGGGGGGAGGGGTCAAGGCAGGTCTAGGGGGTAATTTTGGTTGAGGTTGGATGAGGCGTTGCTGACCACGGTGGAGGAAATCAAGGGCGGCGCCCTAGGGTTTGGATATTTGGGGCTTTCCAGTGAGAATTGAGGGAGGCGGGTGGTGGCATGGATAGGAGGGGAAGGAGACGGACCCGTGGTGAGATTTTGGTGGTCATCGGAGACTCGTCGCTGCCATAGGAGTAATTTCTAATTTTAAGAATCCTATAGGCGTAATTTACGCGAGGCAAAAATCACGTGCTCACAATAGGTGCACTGGTATCTTGGACGACTGCATTGCTGTAGGAACATAATGTTAAACACAAAACCAAATTTGCAATATTTTAATCACAAATATCTTCCTGGGTTTGCATCTACTGAGTTGGGTGGACAACAAATTACATGGACTACCAACGTCTCCGTCCATATAAAATTTGTGTTCCTTTGAATTCAAATTATTAAAAGTGTTTAATTTTCTACATGGATTGTGTAAAATTTTAGACTTTTATTTGATATGTATCTAGATTTCCGGATACATCAATGACAACCTAGTGGAATCCCGCAAGGGGTCTGTGGAGGGTAATATGCACTCAGACTTTACCCCTACCCTGGGGATAGAGAAGTTGTTTCCGAAAAACTCTTGGCCGTTTCTTACGTATTGCTGAATACGTAAGAAGAAAAAATCGATTAAAGTTTTGTCTTTTTTTTCCCAGCTATATAGCTTGAGCTTTCAACATAGAGATTGAAAATATTTTCTTATAAGACATTTTGTGGTGTTTGACCGCCCAAGAAAAATAGTTTTCACCATTGTAGAAAAATAACTTTTTTCACTTTGTAATAACAAATTTTAGCGTCGAGAAAAATAAATAAGCAAGACCAGAAAATTGCGTAACAAATGTAATATTTGATTTCAATAAATAATGAGTGTTACAATCTCTATGGTATCCCTCTGATTCTTCAAGAATGTAAAATATTTTGATGAGCTTGATTTCGATTTGATTCGAGGGCTTGCAAAGCTTACCCTTGAATCTCCTCCTTGAACTTGAACTTGAATTTTGATTTGATCACGAAAAAGTAATTTGATCTTGAGCGCCTTGGTATTTAATTTGCCTTCATTCTTGATCTTGAACTTGAACTTATAACTTGAGTGCTTGAACTTGTAGCTTGAAGAGAATTCTGTAGCATTTGATCCATGAGCTTTCTGCTTGCTTCTTGTTATCACTTCTGGTGTCTTCTAGCTTTATGAAGACCTCTATTTATAGTTGTAGGTAGTGGTGTAGCTCTACAATTTGATTGGTCCGTTTGAACTGGCCAATACCATCTAGACACTTAGCACAATTCTATTGGTTGTTGATTTGACTCGGATTTCCACCCCTTCTTGATACGTGGCATGAGCATGGACCTTAAGATGGCCTAATAGCCATTTGAGCCTTGTGTATGGGTCGAAATCTAACCAAGGGAATCTTGCCCAAAGGTAGATTACTAAGAGTCAATTAGGTCGAGGTCATATCGAGATACAAGGAACCACTTGGCGAGCTGAAGTAACTGGGGTCGAGGTCGGCGGCCATAACGGCTAGTTTCGTAGCAAGATATTTTAGGAGAATATTTCATTGAATATTCTCTACACTTGTACTTTATGCTAGGTAAGGGATAGGTCCCATATAAAGGAAAAGGCATAGAGAAGAAATATGAATGCAATATTCTATATGATAAGCTCTCTCATGAGAAGTTGACTCTGAAGTAAATTATAAACATTGCCTTTCCACAAAGATTTGATTTATTGATTATCCCACATTTTCTCGCATCTGATCTAGGAAAGTTCCCTATATTCCCACGTTCTTTTGTCTTACATCATTGTTAGAGAGAAGAATCATCCTCCTCATTCAATATTTGGGTAAATCATTCTCTATATTTACATTTATTGCCATTTAATATATTTATTGCTTATCATTGCTCCCCTCATCCTCTCATAACAACATCATTTAATACCCACTATATTAAATTGGGTAAAATGCAATTCTAGATTATTTATATGAACTTATTTCAGATCTAGGATTTATCTATTATCTTCTTATTTAATTGGTTTAACAAAAAGGCTTAATACTTTTTGGTCAAAAAATTTGGCGCCGTTTGTGGGGATTTTCTAGTTAATTTTAGTTTCTTATAGATCTAAAAAAACTTTGCAAAAACCCTATACTTCCTTGTGTGCACAAATCTAACATGGCAGGCAACAGAGAGGAAAAGAGGAAGGCGATAGCTGACCTAATCACCGACTCCTCCACACCATCAACGAAGTGGATAAAATGGAGGGCGAAGATATACCATCAAATACCTATCCCAAGCAAAACGACTCGCCCCCACCTCAGGGTAGCATCACGACCTCGAACTGTAAAAGGGCCTCTACATCCACAACAGAAGAGGCACCACCGGTAGTGAAAAATGTACTCAAGGCGTGGTTGACAAACATGCTAACTAGCTTCCTCGACAAGCCCGCTCAAAGGTCGAGCAGAGAAGAGGCAAGGGTCGGCATTGCGCCGACAGTTGACGAGCAACACGCACCCCCTACCATAGGTTTTACTCACATTGCTAATGATGCAGGTAATGACACCCTCGCAGCCATTTTGAAAAAGATGGAGGAAATGGAGAACGAGAACAAATGCTCCACAACAAAATGAAAGAGCACCAAGAAAGGGTAGACAAAATACCGGGTGCCCCAAAACTTCTGCCAAAAAGGGACGCCGGTCAATTTGTTGAGAAGCCATATAGCGACGAAGCTACACCATACGTCATACCTAAGACCTTCAAAATGTCGCCGTACTTGAAAATATACGACAGCACAACAGACCCCTGAAGATCATGTGACTCATTACGTCACCTAGTGAAATGCAATGATCTCGCCAAAGAGAAAGTATCCTCCATCTTACTGAAGAAGTTCGGCAAAACCCTCACTAGGGGTGCATTGACTTGGTATTCACAGCTACTCGCACGCTCGATCAAAACATTCAAGGAAATGGCAGATAAGTTCATAGCAGCCCATACCGAAGCAAAGAAGGCGGAGGCGAGAGTAAATGACATATTTGCCATAAAACAATCACCTGTAGAGGGACTCAAGGAATTTCTTACTCGATTGAACTGAGTAAGGATGTCCTTACCAAATGTATCGGAAGGAATGGTCGTGGCAGCCTTTCAGAACGGGCTAAATAGAAGCGGTTCGAGAGCGGCCAGGAAGCTGCTAAGTCGCCTCATGAAATATTCCTTGACCACTTGGGACGAGATACACAATGTTTATTGAACCGAGGTTCAAGATGACGAAGATGATCTAAATGGGCCGACTCAACGATTAACTTCGTTACAAGACGAATCCAGGAAGGACCAGAGTTATGATAACTAGAGAGATCTAGCATGACCCTGACCTAACCGGGAAAGACATCAGCCTTACATCTGAGGCACCCTCAAGAACAGGAACTCACCGAAATAAGAGAGGTATGTCCCCTTATTATGTGCTCACAATTTCTATGTTTCCCCCTCCGAAATAGTTTACGCACTAGAGAAGCTCGGCCACAAAGTAAAGTGGCCACAGAAGATGAGGTCCTACCCGAGCACTAGAAAGTCAAATGCCCTCTGTGAATTCCACCAGGAGTGAGAACCGAGGATTGTATTGCAATAAGATAAGAGGCCATAAAAAAGTTTCACCAAGGGCACTTGAAAGAGCTGATGAGCGACCAAGAGAGGGACAACTTCGCCCATGGACGTGAACAACACCAAGGACCGCCCAAACCACCTTCCCAAGTTCGAACCATTTTAATGATCATTGGAGCGGGCGACGACGCATCAATCAACAGTGTGAATTTCACCACCACCGACAAACTCAAACGGTCAATCACCTATGAATGGTATGATGAAATCGAAGAAAGTATCATCTTCGATAAGTCAGATACCCACGGTTTGGTTTTTCCTCACTATGATGCTCTTTTCATTACTTTACGCATTTTGATACTGATATAAAATGTATTATGGTCGATGAAGGGAGCGGTGTGTGCATCACCCACCCTCGAGTTCTCGCCCAAATAAAGCTCGAGGATAGGATAGTGCCACGCTGCATCACACTAATAGGTTTTAATAATGCAGTTGAGTGAATATCTGGAGAGATCATGCTGCATGTCCTAGCAAGTGGCATCACTTTAGAAACTACGTTCCACCCCATGGACCAGGATACAGCTACAACGCCATAATAGGTCGATCTTGGATCCAGGCCATGAAAGCCGTCCCCTCCAACTTATATCAAATCATCAAATTTCCCACCCCTTGGGAAGTATTCAGAATCCAAGGAGAACAACACACCACCCGAGAATGCTATCATGTCGCCCAAGACTGCACGCACACCCAACAGTGAAAGGATAAAGCCAAAGAAGCATAGCAATCAACAGGGTCAAGGTCAAGCGAGGATGAGAAGGATGTAATCAAAGATCCCGAAGTCGTAGAAGCCATAAGATCTACTACATAAGATCTCGACCCCGTCCTACTCGATGATAACAACAACAGTAAGAAAGCTTTTATCGGCCACAAGCTCCAAGAACCAGGTATGTCGCGCCCCCTTTTTCCTCTATGGAAATCGGGTTTATGATATTTTTGGTTATGACAACTCACTCCTTTTGGGAAAGGGGGTTTGCAGTTTTGAAGAGTCGCCACCTAACGATTTTTAAGGTGTGTTAGGGCACCTATAAGGTTCATTTCTAACTATGTTTGATAACTAGAGATAGGGTAAGGACTTGAAATTATCCCAAGGGAAAGGTTTTAGGCACCCCTTAGGATCCACTAGTGTGGTTCCTGACCAAACAGTTATTGAGAAGTTGTGCAGCTAGCAAGTAACAAGTATGGCTCAAATAGTAGGGGATTTAAGTTTAATATACAAGTGTTTAAAAAAATTTAGTGAAAGGCGAATGTAAAGGGGGGTGTCCTAGGTGTGTTTGTAATATGGATCACATCAATGCAATACCCGGTATGACACTCCTCAAAGAGGGGCTACATGTGGCATTAATGCAGTGGTCATCATATTCATATCTACCCTTTCCCGCCCCGTGAAGGTAAATAAAGCGAAGGTTGGTCTCGATCCCTATTGCACGCTGTTACCCGTCCCTTCCTATCAGTCCCGGAGGAATTTAAGACTCCTATCCTATAAGAGGAGGGGGGGGGGGGGGGGGTTCTAGACAGACCCTTAAGTTTAAAGGTAAAATACTAAGCGACAAACAAAAACATATAGGACTGCATTTAGGGGAAAACACGAAAACAGATAGAAGGCTCATATATACCTCCACAAGTAATGCACATAGACAACATGACTCATACACAAATAAGGTCTGAATTCAGAATTCTAAATCGGGGTATCTAAGTGATGACAACAGAACTAAATTTATTACATGACTCAGAAAATAAGTCCGAATCAGGCTTGCTTACTGATTTTAACATGCTGGCAGTTCAACAAAGACAATTTTTATTTTAAAGATTGCCTAAGGCTTGCCTAGGTGTGCAGAAGTTATTCAGAATTAATAAAACAGTTTGGATATTGTTTTTACCTAAAACATGCTATTCTAAATATTGCAAAAGGCATGCAGGAGTTATTACCAATTTGTTTAAAGTAGGATGAGACTGTTGATACTCCTTTTCATGCATTAGTAGTTTAACTAAGTGTAGCTGAGTGAGTATGAACGAGAACCTAATCATGGTATCTAATGATTTGTATGCAGAATTTCCTAGGAGCAAGATTTCTAACTGCACAGCATGATTGTAGAATTTCCTCCTAAGAGCAGGATTTCTAAATTCATAGCATGATTGCAAAATTTCTAAGAGCAGGATTTCTAAATGCACAACATGAATGCAGAATTTCCTAAGAGCAAGATTTATAAATACCCAGCATGAATGTAAAATTTCCTAAGAGTAGGATTTCTAAATTCGCAACATGAATCCTAAGCATGCTTTCTATTGGGCTATTAGGAAAATAAACCTAATAGCATGTTTTATACCCTTAACAACTATAGCATGCATATTTATCCCATCCTTTTTCACTAGCCACCCTAATACTTATTTATAATTGATTATAACAGACCAACACTGAAATGAATTACATAAGTAGAAATAAAAAAATAAGAAGTTACAATATAGGAATCCTGATTAGGACTTCCTCACTGAGTTATGTAATAAACCACCTCAAGTGCCAAGATTGTTCCATAGCCCTTCTCATATCCGGGTGTGTCAGAGTTCCCTAAGGACCCCAAGGGATCCCGGGCAGTGCTCACACCCAGATTTCATAGCCAAGACAGAGTAGGTTATTATGGAAAGGCTAGTTTTTATGTGTCCAATTTCAGAGGGAGCTAAAGGGTCCCAAGGCAATGTTCGCATAAAAGGAGCAGAACCTAGTAGTCTAAGATTATAATGAGAGTGCAGAAAATATGTTTGAAAGGAGTTTGTTTAAAAACTGGACTGAAAGGTCCATTTTGAAAGCAATTAGTAACAGAGAAGGTTGAAAGAAGTTGTATTAGTAAGACATATTTCAAACACTTCAGTGTAAGACTGCACACAACAAGTGAATGAATTTAGTAATCACACATGGGGTAAAAGGGGTTTGCGGATACCTATATATTGGCTACACACATCTAACCCCAATAAGAGTATTAGGACTGGTAGGTACATGCTCAGAGATAGTTGGACACTAGCATAATCACAATCCAGTCATGAACACATAGAGGAGGGATAAGGGATTTGGGATTCAAAGTGCACAAAATACAATCGTCCATACATGTTTGAATCACATGTAACACCCCGTAAATTCGGTTTAGGTATAAATGAGTTAAAGGAGTATTAAGGTTATATTTTAAACATGTGAAGCTCCATCGAGATGAGTATGGGTGGGAATAGTATTTCAAAATCAAGATGGAAAGTAAGGTGCATAAGATTTGACAAAATCGACTAAGTTTGCAGAAGGTCTGTCTTCCAGCAAGTTTTAGTGAAAATGTGTTAGAAATTGGGGAAAACGCAAAGCATAAAAGTTTTAGGCCTTTGAAATAGGTTTTGAAAAATATATTATGGAGCCCGAATGGATCTCTATGCAAGAAATTATGACCAAATTACTAAAGACATACCACCCAGTTATTTTGGCGGACAGCGAAGTGAGCTCGCTGTCCCAGCTCTTTTAAGCTAATTTCAGGGTTCATTTTTCCCTATTTCTTTTGGACGAATTTTGGGGTCTTCTTCCACCCTCTCAAGACCTCCAGCCCCTCCCATCTTCAAGGTAAGCAATCTCCATTAACTTGGTGTGAAATTCCATCATTCTTATACTAGTATTGATGAAATCTACTCATAAAACACATAGATCTTCAAGAAATTCCTTCAAGAACTCAAAGGAGGGTTTTGCAAGATTTCTTCCAAAAAGGTAATCCTACACCCTTAGACTTACACGTATGAATTTATTATGGGTATATGAGTGTGAATTATGTATTGGGACTCTTGGTGTGGTGATTAGAAGCCATAAGTTCCTAATATAAATACACAACTATTATAGAAATTGAAATATGTTTATTTAATGAAACTTTATTGGTTAAGGGTGTTGTTTCCTTATGGGTGATGAAGAATAATATTGATTATAACCATTTGAGACTTTAGAATTTATCCAAGAGCAAGAGAATCGGTTATTGGGTGTACAAACACCATTAATAGGGATTATGAAGTTTTATACTCACCAAGTGTTTGATAAAATGCCTAAGTGACCAAAACATGGATATTGTTGCTAATGATAGGCTATAATTACGTATTTTAGTTGCTTATTACACTCGAGTTTACTGCACTTTAATTGAGTTTGAGCTTTAATCGCTAGTGTTTTGCACTAATTGTGTGTTTTATGCCTTGTAGGTGTGATTTCGAGCTATATAGATGTTATGGAATGAATTTAAGTGATTTGAAGCTTTGAAGTCTGAGTAAAAGCTCAAGGAATTAAGCCGGGATCGTGTTCGGGGGTCAAATTTGATA
>MU787392.1:10434-39747 GCA_026770625.1 Nicotiana glauca
TTTAAGTGATTTGAAGCTTTGAAGTCTGAGTAAAAGCTCAAGGAATTAAGCCGGGATCGTGTTCGGGGGTCAAATGTGAGAGTTGAGAACAAACGAAGACTCGATGAGGCATATTGTGCACTTTCTAGTAAAATAGATATGACTTTTTGCTCAGAATTTATTTGGGCTCCACAATATATGGTTGGAAAGCCAACTCAAAGGACTACAACTTTCATGTTTTATGTTTTTCCAGATTCCAAACGTAACAGGGTGAAAAATCGAGGTTACGGTAGGACCGCAGTAAAACATTACCAAAGATTCAAAGGACCATTCTGGTCGCGGTCCTGGCGTAACCGCGGTGGGACCGCGGCAGAATGCGGAAATTTGAGGGACCAAAGTGCAAAACACGGGATTTTAAGCCCTAAACCCTATATTAAACAAAGGAGGCCGGCCAAGAAGAGGGGGGGAGGACATATTTTGGACACAAATTAGACCAAAAAAGGGGAAGACACTACATTAGGGTAAGACAACACCCTTGGAGGCAAGAACACGTGAGGAGCAAGACGGGGAATTCTTCTATGAGTTTTCCTTCCTCTTCCTATTTTTCATTGTTGGTTATGACTTTTAGTATTGTAGTTTTACATACCATTATGAATAGCTNGAGCTCTCTATTAGCTGTGCCTATTTAGTATGCATAAGTCAGAAGAGAGTGCATATTTAGGTAATTTTTAAACAACACCACTCCCAAAGTATATGAAGGATCAATAACCGAGGGTTTTAAAGGTGTGATTAGGGATAATGAAGCCTTGGGTGCAATCAGAAGTGAGCTGTATTAAAATCTAGCTAGCGTAGCTCAGGAGAGTGCGTCTAATAAATTGTCGTAATTACTCGGTAGAGATTTACGGTAATAAGAGTGCTCATGATTTGTAGAGAATACTTAGGAGAAATTATAGAAGACATAGCGAGAAGGATTCCGACAATTGGGGAAATCATAACTCTAGACCTCCTTAATCTTTTCTCTAACCCTCAGTATCGTTAGTTGTTAATTTACTATTTTAATTTGTTTGTCAATTAGTTAAACACAAGAATCTTAATATCTATAAGTTAGGAATTATTCAAGCTTGTCTTCTTGGTGATAGTGAACAGCTGTAGCTAAACCTTAGTTCTATGTGGGATTCCACTCCGGACTTGTAAATCAGATTATATTTGCAGCGACCTCTTAGTCCTTTTTATAAGGCATAGTTGGGTGTGACCAAATTTTGGCGCCGTTGCCGGGGAACTAACGGAGTAGTTGTAGGTGTACATATTGCTAGGTTTCAAGTTTGAACTTTTATTTTATTATTTGATTTTTTTTAGTTTTTTTTATTTATTTGAGAATGGCATCATGGAATTATGAGAATTTAGATGTTGGTAATTCTACTTTTAATCCTCCTTATGCATATTGTGAAGAAAATCACTCAGGGCAAAATTATCAAAATATTTTGGAGGGCGAGTTTTGTGCACCAACTCAATCTTATGTGTGGAATGTGTGTGATATGTGTGGTGGTCAAGATGGTCACTTTCACGGTTGTGCTTATATTTCTTACCTTCCCCCAACCCCTTACTTTGATGGTTCTTCTTTTTCTGGTGAAGTTAATAGGAGCAAAGAACCCAGGTATGAGGACCTGAAAGAGATCGAGGATATGCTAAAGTGCCTTACGAAATAATATGATGAGATACAACGACGGGTACAAAGGCAAGGGGCAACTATTCACAACTTGGAGGCTCAAGCAAATAAATTAATTGAACCTGGTGAAGCGCAACAAGTTGACATTGTGGATAGTAGCCAATATGAGCAAGAAAGGTCTGTAGAAATTGCCATATTACTAGAGGATTTAAAAAAATACGAGGATGAGCTAGAGGAGGAGGCCAGAGTAGAACACCAACAATCAATCGCACTAAATTTTGAGGATGTCGATGTTGTAGAAGAGATACTAGAGTCAACCAAGGATATTGAGGATACATATTTTGTTGACTCTATTGTCATTAGTGTTGAGAATGTAGACTGTCCCAATGTTCATGTAGTTGAGGGCATTGGTCCTCACTCCAAGCATTTTTCCACATTGTGTTTAGATGATGATATGGAAATAGAGTCGTCCGAGCCATTTGCGGAGTCGAGGAATGAGGAACAAAGTGCTTACATTCTGGAATTCTTCTTGCCAGAAAATCGGGATTACACACCTCATCTAAAGGCCAAGAAGTGCAGAATACTACATTATTTTATTGGGCCAGCCAGATTCGTTCCACCAACCCAGGAGCATGATCATAGAGCAGAATCAAAACTTGGGGTCCGATTCATAAGTTCAAAGTGGAGGCGAAAAGTGATTCACGTCGTGCCGTGACATTAAATCAAACGCTTGTTGGGAGGCAACCCAGCTTTATTGCTTTCTTTAATTTATTTATTTTTATTTTTAATTGTATTATTTTTGTAGTGTCAATTTTTTATTTTCTAGGAGTATGGAAAGCAAAGGCATTGGAAGGATGCAACAGCAAACCAAATGGTTGGAACTAAGTATGAGGTACCCACACAAAGAATCAAGCTTGGGAGAAGTCCGAGTACCCATGAGTTGTTAATGCTTCGGTCTTTAGCCTACCAGGGAGTTTTTTTTACCCTCTTATTATTATGGTGTGCATTGGGAACAATGCACAATTTTAAGTGTGGGGTGAGGAGGTTGTCTGGGTGACTTTCTATGCTATTTTAGTTGTGTTAGTTTAATTGAATAAATTTTTTTTTTAGAAAAAAAAAGAGGATTGGACTTTTCGTGATGATGGATCTATTAGACAATTTTCTTGAGGGATTTAAGTCTAAAGAAAAAAAAATAAAACAAAAAGATTTTCTTTTGTTAGGGAGTGTAGCAATTACCCCTTGGTTTTTCTTTAGGTCACGGTTCTTTTCCAAGGGTTTTACTTGAACCGGGTGTAGTTAGGCTTTTTTTAGGAATAGGAGTCATTATGTTGTGTTTTGAATTGAAGCAATATCTCTTGACTTTATTATGTCTTGAGAATACTTAGTACTTTGGTTGTGACGCTTAGGCTCAATTTTTGACTCTTGTAGAAGTACCTTAAATTGTATGATCCTAACTTTGCTTAACTGCTTTGACTAGAGTGTCTATGAAACCAATCCTGAGTGAGTTATGTTCCATGTGTGTGTAAGGATTTGTTATATTCTGTGCATTGCATTTGATGCCTAGAACCTGTCTTGTATATTTGCAAAGCGAAATAGTAGTTTTGTTCAGTCTTGGAAGTGATAGGCATTTCTTGTTGAGCCATATATACATATTTTACCCACCTAATTGTTATGTATCGTAGTTAACCCCTTTGAGCCTGTAATCCTATTTCCTTGGCAACCACATTACAAGCCTTACCCATGTGTTGGAATTAACCATCTATTTGAACCATTGTAACCTCTCATGAGCACTTGAATTGTTTATGAACTTTGTAAAAGTTAAAGTGTGGGGTGGTTGGTTTGGCTTTTGAGTGGAACTAATTGAATAAGGAGAAAGGTGAACTGTTTTGAAAAAGGAAGAGCCACTTAAATTGAAAACAAAATAGTTGGATTGGTGTGAAAAAAAAAATTCCTTGATAAGTGGTGGCTCTTGACGTAAATGTGCTTAAAGAAGAATGGGGTAATTTACATTGATGTGAAGATGGAATTTTGGTTTGACATAAGTATGAGGTTTGAATGTTAAAGTATATGTATTAAAGTGCTTAGGGAGGTGTAGTCACTCTTATATCTAAATGTATCCTACCCGTCCCGTAGCCTACATTACAACCAAATAAAGTCTTAATTGATCCAAGATTGAATGAGCTCAATTAGTGGAGTAGTACACTATGGGCAAGCTTATGGTGCATCTTTTGTGGCATATGAATGTTATTTCTGAGAGTGAGTGGATTCTTTCTATCTTGAGTTCCTAAGCGTTCTTAAATTTTATTGTGTGGAACTACTCTGTTGTGTTGTATGAGGGCACTTGATTCATGAAGGAAAGGTAATGTCAGTGATCTCTATGTTAGAGTAAGTAGGTGAGTTGTGAATAATGCATGGTACTTGTGAGTCAAATCTTGAGGTGAAGATTTTACACTTTTTTGCTTAATCTATTTTAAATACTCTTGGTGTGATGAGTTAGGAGAATTGTTTAAAAAGGTTGTGTCTATATAAAGTGTAGTTTGATTGCTCGAGGACAAGCAATGGTTTAAGTTTGGGGTGTTGATTATAGGCTATAATTACGTATATTAGTCGCTTATTACACTTCAGTTTACTGCACTTTAATTGAGTTTGAGCTTTAATCGCTAATGTTTTGCACTAATTGTGTTTTATGCCTTGTAGGTGTGATTCCGATCTATATAGATGTTATGGAATAAATTTAAGTGATTTGAAGCGTTGAAGTCTGATTAAAAGCTCAAGGAATTAATCCGGGATCGTATTCGGGGGTCAAATGTGATAGTTGAGAACAAACGGAGACTCGATGAGGCATATTGTGCAGTATCTAGTAAAATAGACATACCTTTTTTCTCAGAACTCCATTTGGGCTCCACAATATATGGTTAAAAAGCTAACTGAAAGTGCTACAACTTTTTTGTTTTATGTTTTTCCAAATTCCAAACGTAATATGGTGAAAAACTGCGGTTACGGTAGGACCACGGTAGGACCGCGACAGAATATTACCAAAGATTCAGAGGATAATTCTGGCCGCGGTCCTGGCGTAACCGCGGTGGGACCACGGCAGAACGCGGAAATTTCAGGGACCAAAGTTCAAAACACGGGATTTTAAGCCCTAAACCCTATATTAAACGAAGGAGGCCGGCCAAGAAGGGGGGGAGGGACATATTTTGGACACAAATTAGACCAAAATAAGGGGAAGACACTACTTTAGGGTTAGACAACACCCTTGGAGGCAAGAACACGCGAGGAGCAAGGCAGGGAATTCTTCTACGAGTTTTTCCTTCCTCTTCCTATTTTTTTATTGTAGGTTATGAATTTTAGTATTGTAGTTTTATATACCATTATGAATAGCTAATTTGTTATCTAGAGTTTTGATAGAACCTTTTGTAGGATAAATTCTTGTTACGTTTATATAATTGAGCCATAACTTTTCTCTATTTGTCCAACTACATTTATATTGTGGTTGGTTGAAGAGCTCTCAATTAGTTGTGCCTATTTAATATGCATAACTCGGGAGAGAGTGCATATTTAGGTAATTGTTAAAGAACACTACTCTCAAAGTATTTGAGGGATCAATAATCGAGGGTTTAACGGCAGGATTAGGGATAACGAAGCCTTGGGTGCGATCTGAAGTGAGCTATATTAAAAGCCAGCTAGCGTAGCTCGGGAGAGTGCATCTAACTGTCATAATTACTCGGGAGAGATCTACGGTAATAAGAGTGTTCATGATCGGTAGAGAATACTTAGGAGAAATTATAGAAAACACAACGGGAAGGATTCCGACAATTGGGGAAATCATAACTATAGACCTCCTTAATCTTTTCTCTAACCCTCAATATCGTTCGTTGTTAATTTACTATTTTAATTTGTTTGTTAATTAGTTAAACACAAGAATCTTAATATCTATAAGTTAGGAATTATTCAAGCTTGTCTTCTTGGTGATAGTGAACAGCTGTAGCTAAACCTTAGTTCTCTATGGGATACGAATCCGGACTTGTAAACCGGATTATATTTGCACCGACCGCTTAGTCCTTTTTATAAGGAATAGTTGGGCGTGATCAATTGCTAATTTGGAATCCCTTTGAATTGTATTGATATAGATTAAAGTTAAAAGGGTTGGCAAATGTTGTATTATGCTCAAGAGAAGGAAGTTAAGGTATGTGAGGCTAACTTTCTATGTTTGGGAATTTTAATGATTCTCCCTACACTACGTTTCTTTTACAATGTATAAATTGCCTCAGAAATATAGTTAAGCCTAGTTCCTTGAATAGTTGTAGAACTTCTATTCTCTAGCTTCATAACTCGTTCATACTTTCATTCTGAACGTTGTGAGCTCAGTTCGTATTCAATATAGACTTGGGCTTGATGTCCCTAAGTCTCAGTATAGCTTACTCAGCATGTCATAAACAGTTGAAGTTTCAGTGTTTATAACCAGTTCAAGAATACATGTCTCATTCTAGTCCAATTCAGTATTCCAGTATTATGTAACTCAATATGATTCAGTATTCTAGTATAATGTAACTCAGTGTGATTCGGTATTCTAGTATTATATAACTCAGTGTGATCCAGTATTCCAGTATCATGTAACTCAATATGATTCAGTATTTCACTATCATATATTGCAGTATGATTCTCAGTTCCTGATTTTAAATCCCTGAATTTTGAACACTTGTAATTGGGCCTGAGGCCGCAGTTTTTGCTTTATGCATTTTTGGGCCTGAGGTCGCAGTTTATGCTTTATGCATCTTTGGGCCTGAGGCTGCAGTTTATGCTTTATGCATTTTGGACCTGAGATCGTAGTTATGTATACGATACTTGGGCCCGATGCCGCAGCTTGTGCACATATATATTGGTCCCGAGGCTGCAGTTTAATATTAAGATAAATAGGTTGTTCATCATTCAGAAGAGGGAGTATTCATACCCTTATTCCTTTCAGTTTAATTATTAGTTATCGTTCAGTTATCAACTATCATATCAGTTACCAGTTATCAGTTCAATTAGCAGTTATCAGTTATCAGTTATCATTTCAGTTTCACTTTGAATAGTTATGATTTCAGTCATCAATTATAGATTCTCAGTTATTAGCTTAGTTTTAGTTTCAGCATTTATAATTCTTTCTTTCAGTTGCTTTACATATCAGTACAATTCAAATCTACTGACGTTCCTTTTACCCGGGTCCTGCATCTCACAATGCAGGCAATGATTTATAGGTTGATGATTCCGAGCGCTAGAATTCTCGTACCAGCTATTTGGTGATCCCCAGTTCTTTCGGGGCATTATCATTACTATAGTCTTCAGTATTTTCAGATAGTCAGTATTTTCAGTACTTCATTAGAGGCTTCATAGACTAGAGTAACAACTAGACAGAATCACAGGCTTTTCATATTAGCTATGTTGACTACAAATATGTTTCAAAATTGTATTAGTATTTTTGCACTTGAATTTTTATCATTCAGACTTTCAGCATATCAGCATGTATTAGTTTATCTTCCGCAGTTAGTATGTTATGATATCATATGTTGACTCAGCCATCCAGTTGGTTCGCTCAGCCATATATAGTCAGGCACCCAGTGCCATGTTACGTCCAGGCCCAGGTTCGGGGCGTGACATCACATGAGTTTAAAGGGACGAGAATCATATCAGCATGCTTAGATACAAACTTCACAACAAAACCATAAGTAAAAGCAGGCCAGAAATAAAAGAAACTGAAGTAGGAATAGAAACATGATGTTGTTGAGGCTTCAAAGTAAACTAGGACATACCAGTTAAAGAAGCAAAGTGTAGAAAGTAAAGCAAGTAGAGTTCCACAGTCTAGCCTTGGCTTTCAGCCGGCTAGACAAGCAGTTAGCATAAGTAGCAGAGAGAGAGAGAGAGGAGAGAGTTTTTATGTGTGTGTGTTTTTGAACTAATTATTCGTATGTTAAGATTGTAGAAGAGAGTCATTTATATAATAGATTGAAAACTGGTTAAAATAAGGCAAGAATCAATTCTTCAGTAATTAGAACTCGGCATAGAAAATTGGTTCAGATCTCCCTTTGATTAAGGGAGTCAGTGTGAATGGTAAAGGGCAGGTGACAAATAAGGAAATAAATCATACACGATTTAAAAATAGTACCAGTATAGAACAGGTAATCAAGGCTAGGTTCAGAAAGTTTTCAAACTAAGGAGACAATTAGTAGCAATGCAGACAAGGCGATGAGAATTAATTAAGGTAAGAAACTAATAAAATTAAGTGGAAAGATAAGGGTCGAGATTCAGTAGCATAGAGTACGATCAAATTCATAAAGCCCTGATTAAGGACACAACTCAGTAGAAAAAATAAGTATCATAGCAAAATAGGGTAAAAAAATCGGTCAACTTAACAGACGGGGCAAATCTTTTAGGGTTTTTGAAAGAAAATTTTCAATCACCGTCGATTAAGGAAACCAGACTTGATCAAAAGGGAGTCACGACTCTATACTTTGAACATATAAATAGAGGAGGTCCACAGATGTAGCAAGAAAAACATATTTGAAGACAAGTCACAGAAAGAAGCAAAAGATGAACAAACAAAGTGAGCATAGTCATACAAAAGCGACATAAGTAGGCTAGGGATTCAGGAAGACATATTCGAAGCAGAGTAATCATAGGATTTAAGTAAGCAGGCCAACACACAGACACGAAGTAAAGAAAGCATGCTAACACTCAGAGAAGCAAAGTAAGGAAAAATATAGAAACAAAGTAAAGAAAATCTTTTAAAAAATGGGCTTTTAACAGAGTTAAGTTAAAAGGAGTAAGAGTACAAAATTGGTCAAAACAAACAAGGGAAAGGGTTTAATCATAACGCAATCAGTTAGAACATGCGTAAAAGAACTCCGAGAAACCCTAGTTTTAGAAAAGAATGACTAAAATCGAAATAGTTAGTTAAACCGGAGATTTTTAGAGGAAAATGATTAATAATACTTGAATCATCTCAGATCTATAAAAATCTAAGAAGAATCAAGCAGTAGCAAACTAGGGTTTCGGAAAATAGTAAATACGAAGAAAAAATCAGTTAAAAACTCATGGATATACCTAGATCTACGACATATCTAAAGAAAAGTGAAAAATCTCAAGAGTTAGGGTTTCAGAGAACCCAGAGAAGATGAGAAAACCTTAGAACGTTACCGGTTTTAGCAGGAAAAGTCATGGATCTTATTTGAACAACCATGGATGGCCAGGAAATGGCATGAAAGACCATGGATAGACCCTCAGAGAGTTTTGAACAAGATCTGGACTAGATATCTTTGAGATCCGTCTATGAAATCACAAAAACGAGTGACTAGGATACGTAGGAGACAAGTATACGTCTCAAACAGCCATGTGAATCCAAGGATCGAGTTAGGATCAAAGGGACTAGGGCTGGTTTAGGTGGCGGCATCAAGGGTTAGGTTTAAGTCTCAGAGAGAACTGTAGAGGATGAGGGAACGAGGGCGGCGGAGTGTGGTGAGAATGAGAGGTTTTGGGGGGTCGCTTGGGATTAATTATGGAAGGGAATAATGGGGACCGTTGATCCGGGAGATCAACGTTCAAGATTAAATGGGTAGGTGGGTTCCGGGGGTTTTTTTTTTGGCAATTTGCTAGGTAAGCTCCTAGGGCTAGTTTTTATATCAATAAAAGAAAAGAAAAATACAACAATTAAGAAAAGTACAAATAAGGGGGACAATATCACCGGTGTTCTTACCTATATGCCTTGGCTATATAATCTCTCCTCTGTGCCTCACAGTGCCTTATGATGGCAGCCTCATATAGAGGATTCATGGTGTAGCTGCCGACAAAGTCTCACGAGTGCATATAATCTCATAGCCGTGTGGATATTTTTCCAAAGACATAGAACCAAGGCAACATAAACCGGACTAAACCTTACCTTACTAATCCTATTGAGGCAAATAAAAGGCCTCACCTACTAACAAGTATGTAAGAAATAAGAACTTGAACGGACCAAATATTCAATGATCATCACAAAGTTTATAACATACTCTGTGATAATATTACAAATGATAATACTTATAAAATGATAAAATAGAATGTAGTAGGAATTAAATTCTTGTCCCTTCTTGTCCATGCTCGCAACTTCTTCAAGTTGTACCTCTTTTTCGTCTTCATCAACCCACTTCAAAAAGTATTCAAAAAACATCATTTCTTTTTTGAACGGTTGGACCTTGTGGATGTAGTTGGGGCAGCCTGCTTTTTTTTGGCAAATCTCATTGGAAGTAGTCTAACATTTAAAAATTCACTAATCTTGTCGTCCCAACTATTTTTCCTTGTATGAGTCCTCTTACCTTTGCCGCTATGCATAGGTGATAAGTCTCCTTTTCTTGCTGCCTGTGCACGACATTCTTGCAAAATTGCCTCTTCCTCTCCGTCTTCATAAGTATCCCTTCCCACATTCATAGGTTGTTGATAATTTGTAGCAAGATCCAGTGTCATCAAGACATTTCTGTCTTGTATATTTGCTAAAGTTGCATTTTTTTTGTTGTTGTTCTGTTCCTTGTATCATGTTCCTTCCCTTAACCACACGACCAATGCTTAAAGCTGAAATATTTTGTGATTTAACAGGTTTTGAACTTACAATCGCGTCAAGTAGTCTTCTATCCTCCAAAGTGATCAGTTGTGCCTTTAAGTCCTGCTGCCTATTTGCATCATTTGAATTCACCAATAAGGCAGTTGAATTACTTGCACTTTGCTTCTGTTGTTCCGCATTTGATATTAAAACATTTGAAGAGCTTGCAATGTGCTGCTACTGTCCAAAAGCTGAAGGTGTTGTTGCAATTTGATTCTCCATTAGAGTGGCAGGTGTTGCTGCTGCTCGATCATTAGCAGCTGAACCAGTGTGCTTTGTCTGTGTTGATGCTGCTCGACCCAATGTTGTAGCACCTGAAACATAGCTGGGGACAAAAACAGGTTCATTGGAATTAAGTTTGCTTGGAGTCAATGGGAGCTCTTTTCTTGGCATAGATGGTGAGCCAATTGAGAGTAAATCTTCTCCTTCACTATCTTGATTTGCACCTCCATCTGTTGATTCTCCATCAAAGCCATACTCAGGAGCCCAGTCTTCGTCATCATTATGTTCGAGTTGGTCTAACCATAATTTTGAAACACCACAATCTTCTTCATCATCATATTCACGTTGGTCATCCCAAAACTTGGATTTAATTGCCATCGCCTTCACATTTTCATTAATAACCTCATTGTTATTTTCTATGGAAATCATCATCTGCCCATATTCACCACCATGCTCTCCAAATGGTTCTAGCGATCCGGTGGGTTTTTTTTAATTAGGTTGGGGGTCTGTTGAATTTAGGCTAGATTTGAAAGTCATAGCCAAATTGCAGTTATTTCCCTATTTAATTTATAAAAAATGGTAACTAATATCTAAAAAATATTTTTAAAATGCTAAAATTATTTACAATACATAATTAACAATTTAAAAATACATGATCCAATTTTATGCATATAAAACGTAATTAAATCTTAAAAGGGCTAATATTGCAATTGTATGCAATTTAGCTTTAAAAATATTAAATATAATTACAAAAATATATTAAAATTACCTTAGCCGTATTTTGGCATAAATATAGAAATCCAAATAGATGAATTATCAAAATGATAATTTTGGAAATAATTATTGGGGATTTTATGGATAAAAAGAGAGAAAATAAATCAGTTTAAAATCTTAAACCTATGGAAAAAATAATAAAAACCTTGAACATGCTTATACACACACACACACACACATATATATATATGCTATTTTGAAGGTATTTTGCATATTGAAAATATATAGGGAAAATTGGGTATCAACAGCTGCCCCTCTTTACCCGGGAAGAATGCAAGAGTTTTCGGGTAAAGAAATGATAGCCAATTTCGACCGAGCGAAATGGTTTGAAGAGGTTAGGTCGCACCCTGGCTTCTGAGCTGCCTACATATCCCTGGTTTTATAGGAATCACGTCGTATGTATTTCAGGATCCATCAGCGGAGTATACCGATGAAGACCTTGCAAGAATGGATGCAATATCTAGGGCTGGGTGAGTGGATGGTTTATAGGAATGGTTAGGTTTGATATGGCTGCGGTAACTATAGCAGGGTCGCTCTTGCCGGGATGGTCGTTGCTCGCCACCTTACCTACAAATAAGCAATACAAGCATATATTGTGCGTAAATTTAAACATGATGCAAGTTCCCATTGGACTGTCTTCGCACGATAAGGATGATGTCCTTAGACCATGATGTCCTAGGCCATGAAGCATATGATAAGGGATTCGCCGTCCATGAAATGATGTTCTCGAGCTATGAGGATGGTACCTATGAACCATGACGCCTTGAAATAATGATATGCAAAAGATTGAAAGAGATCCTCAGGCCATGATATGGTGTTCTCGGGCTATGAAGATGGTGTCTCCGAACGATGACGCCTTTGGATGAGTTGGCGATATTTCAGCCCATGAAGGATGCAGTAGTATGATGCGGACAAGACAGAACTTAGTCTTGCGAATTGAAGGGCAAAGCTTATCCTGTAAGGAAATCAAGATAAATAGTGCTTGAGATAGCGCTTAGTTTCAAATAAAATTGGAGGTAGAGCTTAGCCTTGAAAGGCAGAATGATAGCCTTATGCAAAGATGCGAATGCAGATAGAGGTTGAGCTTAACCTTGGAAGGCAGAATGGTAGCCTTATGCAAATTGGAAGGCAGAATGGTAGCCTTATGCAGATTGGCAGGCAGAATGGTAGCCTTATGCAATGTGAATATAGATGGAGATACCATTTAGTCTCGGAAGGTAGAATGGTCGCTTTATACAAATTGGAAGGCATAATGGTAGCCATATGCAATGCAAATATAGATGGAGACAACATTTAGTCTTGGAAGGCAGAATAGTAGCCTTATGCAATACAGATGTAGATGGAGACATCGTTTAGTCTCGGAAGGGAGAATGGTAGCCTTATGCAAATTGGAAGGCAGAATGGTAGCCTTATGTAATGTGAATGTAGATGGAGAGATCGTTTAGTCTCGGAAAGCAAAATGGTAGCCTTATGCAAATTGGAAGGTAGAATGGTAGCCTTATGCAATGCAGATGCAGATGGAGGTAGAGCTTAACCTCGGAAGGCAGAATGGTAGCTTTATTCAAGAATGAAGATGGAGATAATGTTTAGTCTCGGAAGGCAGAATAGTAGCCTTATGCAAGAAATAAAATAATAAATGACAGTAGAGTTTTGTTAGCTGATAGCAGATTGCAGCATTGTAATTACCGGGAATATTGTGACTTATGTGACATCACTGGTGTGTGCTGATAGCAAATGTTGTCAAGTGCAACGGTTCGGAGAGTCGCATTCTTGAACAATGTTTGTTCCATGGTGGGTGTACAATGTGTTTAATGATTTTGCAATCCTAGTGCCTGCATCCAAAGAAATATTGTGAGTTTTGTAAAGGGGAGTTTAGCTCGTATCCCCGTTGGATTTGCCTGACTCATTCGACTCAGATCTGGTGATACCATCTGTATTATTAGGGTAGCGTGCTAAACAAAGCAGTTTCAATAACAAACATACATGACTTTGTAAAAGTATGACGTAAATATATAGTTAAAAAATAGCTTTTAGAAGAACCAACGACTATGACATAGTTCAAGACATTGCAACCTCTCTTGCTATGGAATTTTGAGGGTCCTTCTCAAAATTCTATCCCGGTTTGATGGGTTGACGTTTCTAACAGTTGCTCGTGTAGCGATTGGCTGAAATTACTTTGGAATTTTGCGGGTCCTCCTCAAAATTCTGCCCCAGTTTCCAATTACGGGGGAAAATGAAATTTTATTAAATTGTGACCGAACCCATAGGGCTGACTACGTATCCCCTCTTAAACGGGCATTAGGTCAGGCGTAGTTCAATTTACATCATATAAGGAAAGCATAAAAATTACACACAGTAACGTTTGATTTTATCTGAATTGATTGGCTTTTTCCAGACTTCTCCATCCATTTCTGCAAGTATGAGGGGGACTCTTGTCAAAACCCGGTGAACCATGTATGGAACCTGCCAGTTGGGAGAGAACTTCCCTTTGGCTTCATCTTGATATGGAAAATTTTTCTTTAACACCAGCTGCCCTAGTGTGAATTGTCTTGGCTTGACCCTTTTGTTGAAGGCTTTGGATATTCTGTTCTGGTAAAGTTGACCATGGTAGACTGCATTTATTATCTTTCCGTCTGTAAGGGCTAGTTGCTCATAACGACTTTTTACCCACTCTGCGTCGTCATGCTCAGCTTCTTGTATGATCCTCAGGGAAGGAATTTCTACCTCTGTACCATAAACCAGCATATAGGGGGTTACCCCGGTTGATGTGCGGACTGTGGTACGATACCCTAGAAGATAAAATGATAACTTCTCATGCCACTATTTATGTTTCTCTATCATTTTCCTGAATATCTTCTTGATATTCTTGTTGGCGGCTTCTACAGCTCCATTCATCTAAGGCCTATAGACTGTGGAATTCTTGTGTCTGATGTTGAAAGTTTCTCACATAGATTTCATCAAGTCGCTGTTGAGATTGGAGCCATTATTAATAATGATTGACTCTGGAATTCCGAATCGACAAACAATGCGGTCGTGGACAAAGTCTGCCACGACTTTCTTAGTCACTACTTTGTAAGATGCTGCTTCGACCCATTTGGTCAAATAGTAAATGGCTACCAGGATAAACCTATGTCCATTGGAAGCAGCAAACTCGATTAGTCCAATAACGTCCATTCCCCAAGCAGTGAACAGCCACGATGAGCTTGTTGTGTGAATCTCGCTTGGAGGTACCTTTGTCATGTCTGCATGTATCTGACAGTGGTGGCGTTTTTGGACATACTGGATGCAGTCCGTTTCCATAGTCATCCAAAAGTAACTACCCCGGAGTATCTTCTTTCCTAAGACAAAACCGTTCATATGTGGACTGCAGGTCCTAGCAAGAATTTCCTCTAGTAGCCTAGATGCTTCATTTGCGTTGACACATCTTGATAATCCTAAGTCGGAAGTCCTCCTATACAGGATTCCTCCGCTGTGAAATAAGTTGTTGGACAATCTCCGGAGTGTGCATTTCTGAGTAGGATTAGCAAGCTTCGGGTACTCCCCTTTTGCCAAATATTCCTTGATATCATGAAACCAAGGCTTTCAGTCTGCTTCCTCTTTAACATGGGCACAATAAGCTGGCTGATAATGGATTTTCACTGGAATGGGATCAATAAAATTCTTGTCGGGATGCTGTATCATAGATGATAGGGTAGCCAATGCATCGGCGAACTCATTCTGGGTTCTGGGAACATTCTGGAATTCTGTCTTCGTGAACCTCTTTCTCAATTCCTGCACATAATGCATATATGGGAGTATTTTGGAGTTCTTGGTCGTCCATTCTCCTTGTACCTGATGCATAAGCAAGTCTAAATCTCCGATCACTAGCAGCTCTTGAACATTCATGTCAATGGCCATTTTAAGTCCTAAAATGCAGACTTCATACTCGGCTATATTGTTGGTGCATGGAAACCTGAGTTTGACAGACATCGGATAATGGTGACCAATTTCTGATATTAGGATTGCTCCTATGCCAACTCCTTTGAAGTTTTCCGCTTCATCGAAGAACATTGTCCAACCGTCATAGGATTCCGCAATGTCTTCTCCAATGAATGATACCTCTTCATCAGTAAAATATGTTTTCAGGCGTTCGTATCCTCCATCCACGGGGTTTTCAGCAAGGTGGTCTGCCAGTGCCTGTCCCTTGACCGCTTTCTAGGTTAGGTAAACAATGTCGAACTCACTCAACAGGATTTTCCACTTGGCTAGCTTGCCGGTGGGCATGGGCTTCTAAAATATGTACTTTAAAGGATCCATCCTCGATATGAGATATGTAGTATAGGCACATAAGTAATGTCTCAGCTTCTGAGCTACCCAGGTCAAAGCACAATAGGTGCATTCCAACAGAGAATATCGGGCCTTGTACGGGGTAAACTTCTTACTGAGATAATAAATGGCTTTTTCCTTCCTTCCTGTTTCATCGTGCTACCCTAGAACGCAACTGAAAGCTCCATCTAACACTGCAAGGTAGAGTAATAAGGGTCTACCTGGCTCGGGCAGGACTAAGACTGGTGGTGTTGACAAGTATTCCTTGATTTTGTTGAAGGCCTTTTGGCAATCATTAGTCTATTTGGTGGTGGCGTACTTCTTTAACATCTTAAAGATTTGCTCATAGATAACAATAGGCTGTGCTATGAATCGACTGATGTAGTTTAGCCTTCTCATCACATCCTTTTTGTTCTTTAGCGGTAGTAGTTCCTGAAAGGCTTTGAATTTTGATGGATTCAGTTCTATTCCTCGGTGGCTCATAATAAACCCCAGCAATTTCCCAGTAGGAATCCAAAATGCGCACTTTGCGGGGTTTAGTTTCATGTTGTATCTCCGTAGTCTATTGAAGAACTTCCTCAGATCTTCTATGTGGTCAGTGGCCTTCTTGGATTTGATAATAACATCATCCACATATACATATATTTCCTTGTGTATCATATCATGGAAAATGGTAGTCATAGCCCTCATGTAGGTGGACCCTGCATTCTTCAGGCCGAACGACATCATCTTGTAACAGTAAACTCCCCATGGCGTAATGAAAGCCGTTTTCTCAGCATCTTCCGCATCAATCAAGATCTGATGATAACCAGCGAAGTAATCCACGAACGGTTGTAGCTCATGCTTAGCACAATTGTCAATCAGGATGTTTATATTTGGCAAAGGGAAGTCATCTATCGGACTGGCCCGGTTAAGATCCCGGTAGTCGACACAGACTTTGACCTTCCCATCCTTCTTTGGTACTGGCACAGTTTTGGCTAACCATGTTAGGTATTCTACTACCCTGAGAACCTTAGCTTTGATCTGCTTGTTGACTTCTTACTTGATTTTCAAAATCATATCAGGCTTGATCTTTCTGAGTTTTTGCTTTACTGGTGGACACATTGGATTAGTTGGCAGTTTGTGAGCCACAATAGATGTACTCAGACCAGTTATGTCCTTATACGACCAGGAAAATATGTCCTCATACTCTTTTAGAAATTCCATGTATTCTTTCTTCTTCGATGGCGATAAATGAATGCTGATTTGCGTTTCCTTGACATTTTTTGTATCTCCCAGGTTGACAATTTCTGTCTCGTCCAAGTTGGAGTTAGGTCTATTATGAAAATTCTCAACTTCTTTGACAATCTCGTCAGGTATGTTATCTTCCTCCGAATCTATGTCTGTTGTTGTGTTGTCTCATTATATGTCACAATCATTGGTTCATCGAGACAAGTAATAGTAATGCCCGAGGCTCGTCAGGCTTTGTTTGTCCTAATGGTCCAATTCTTGAGGTGTGCCCCTCTACTTACAGCCTGTATGGAAGGGCCTTTCTCCCCCTCCTCCTCAAGAATAACACAACAGTCCATATCATTGTCCTCTAAAAATAAGTTCTTCACTGATGCAAGTGCTTCTTCTTTATCTAACCTATAAATAATGTTGGCCTGTTGGAAGGTCTACTCCAGATGTGGTATTGGCTGCTCTAGTGGATAGTAAGGACCACCCTATGGTGGTGACCAGTTACTGAATTCTTACCAGGTATATTCATATCCTAGGCCGAAGGTAGTGCCATTTGTCTTGAGTTTTATGGGTTTAGAGATTCATTTGAGGTTTTTGCCGAGCGCTTTGCTAGGTTCATACCCACTCCAACTTAGTATACTCTCGATTTTGCTATCCTACCATTTGTCTTTGTCGATAGCGCTGACTTGCTCAATGTGGTGGTAAGTTTTTCCACCCAGCTTCCTTCTTCCCTCGATCGCCGGAATGGTCTGGCGACTGTATATAGGGTTGCTACCATCGCCGTGAATGATCACTTCCTGGTGATTCCATTCGAACTTTACTACCTGATGCAGCATTGATGCTACGGCCCCAGTAGCATGAATCGATGGCCGTCCCAGCAGCAAGTTGTAAGATGCTGGTACATCTATTACTTGAAAATCGACATTGAACCAGGTTAGTCCCATCTGCAGGCATAGACTAATCTCTCCAATAGTGGACCTCTGAAAACCATCGAAGGCTTTCACATTGATTACCCCATCCTTTATCTCATGAAGCCCTTTTCCCAACTTCTTGAGTGTTACCATTGGATAAATGTTAAGACTGGAACCTCTATCTATCAAGATTCTGGTGATGAAATAATCTTCGCATTGCACGATGATGTGCAGTGCTTTTTTGTGCCCCAGTCCTTTAGGTGGCAGCTCGTCCTCATGAAAGGTGATCTTATGGCTTTCCAGAACTTGTCCTACCATATTATCCTTTTCCCCGCTAGTGATGTTACTTGGTACGTACGCTTCATTTAGCACCTTTAACAGAGCATTCTTGTGCGTCTCAAAATTTTGCAGCAAAGAGAGAATGGATATTTCTGCTGGCGTCTTGTTTAACTGGTCGATGATCGAATATTCCTTGGCCTGTGTTTTCCTCCAAAGGTCGTCCAGACCTGTCTCAATAATAGGAGGCCGATTGGAGGCCCGCTTGCTTGATTCAGCCAAATGTTCAGTAGTATAGACTCTACCAGTTCTTGTCATACCCTGTGCTGCGACAGTTTCTTCAATCCTAACCTTGCTTTTCCTTCTCACCTCGGCTGTATAGTCTCATGGTACAACATTTGTATAGAATGGTGGCATGGTTGACATCTCTACTGGGATCAGCACGGCTATCCTCACTTCGAATGGAACATGTGCCTTGGGTGGCAAGACTGCAACCTGAAATGGTGCGGGTGCATTTGTCGGAGACACGAATTCAACCTCAATTGGTGCCAGTGCCTTTGCGGGTGGTGCTGCCTCAAACTTAAGAGGTATAGACATATTTACCTCAGCATCCTCAGATGGTTGGATCTGGACTATGATAGGATTGAGAGTAACTGTTGGTTACTTTGGGTCATCACCTTTTGCGATCAACCCGACTGATCCCTCGAGATCCTAGTCATCTTCTACTTCAATCATGTAGATACCTCCACCTTTATGGTCTGATAAAGGGTTGTTGCGGACATTTGAAGCGAGTTCCTTTGCACAATGATCTTGTTATCAATCAAAGACTGTATCTTGTCTTTCAAGGAGTGACATTCATCGATGGTTTTCCCTTTCATGCCGGAGTGGTATGCATAAGACTTGTTTGGGTTACCCTACTGAGAAGGGTTCTCAGGGGTTGCAGCAGGGATGGGGGTGACATAACCAGCAACTTTTTGCTTCTCATATAACTGGTCGATGGGTTCAGCGATGGCGGTATATTATTTTGGAGGTCTGCGATCAAAATTAGGTCGAGGTTTAGGGAAGTTTTGGCATGCAGGGAGTGATTCATAATGGGATGGTTGAGCATTATAAGTTTGGTAGACATAAGCGGGTTGGGAGTATCTGGGTGAAGTAGGTTACTATGTAGGAGGTGGAGATAATTGATAAGTTGGTAGTGGAGCTTGGTATGAGGGTGGGGGTGCTTGATAATTTGGAGTTGGCTGGTATGTGAGTGGAGGTGTTGGGTAAGTTTGGTATTTTGGGAGAGACTAGGTTCTTTGTGCAACCATCACGGCCCCTACGTCCCTTTTCTTGGACACACCACTGGATTGTAAAGCCTTATTTGTAGATTACAAGGCCTTAAGATTTGTAACCATACCACTTTTAATACCTTTTTCAATTCTTTCACCTAATTTGATAATGGCAGAGAACTTGTGGTTTACAATCATCATCAGCCGCTCATAATACTATGGGTCCTGAGCCCGGACAAAGAACTTGTTCATTTGCTCCTCTTCTAAGGCGGGTCTGACCTTAGCAGCTTTGGATCTCTAGCGAGTAGCATACTCGCGAAACGCCTCTGTGGGCTTCTTCTTCAAATTCTGGATATAGAACACCTCTGGCGTGTTCTCTGTATTAAACCTGAATCGGTCCATAAAGTCAGATGACATGCCTACCCTGCTTGACCGTTTCTTGGGATCCTGGCTGATGTACCAAGATAATGCATCTCCTTTCAAACTCCTCATGAACAGCTTCATGCGGATCCTTTCATCCTTCCCTACTCTAACTAGCTTGTCGCAATATGTCCTCAGATGGACCCTTGGATCACTCATACCATCAAACATTTCGAACGTAGGAGGTTTGTACCCCTCAGGCAGTTAGACATCAGGATGTATACAAAGGTCCTCATAGTTTAGCCCCTCGATTCCTTTGTTTCCCTCAATGCCCTGAATCCAGCTGGTCAATTTCTTATGTTCCTCATCCAAGTTCCTGATAAGCAGATCCTTTTTATCAGACTCAGGTATGCATGAGATAGGTTGGGTGGAGTGTACCATGGTCTCCACGTAGATAGGATTGTTATGGTGGCATGGTGTATGGGTGTGGAAATGGTCGTTTGTGGAGTTCTGAGGTTCTGGGATGAGTAGTAGAGTGTTGTTTGAGGTATGGCATGTATTAAATTGGTTCTTTGGTGGAGCAACATGATGATGAGGAGTGTGATGATTCTGTTGTTTTGGGATATTTTGAGGAGGTGTAAGGTTTTGAGCGTTAGGGAAGTTGATATCTGGGGTGCTGAGGGAAAATGACAGGTTGGCCAAATTTCAAACTTGATCGAGCTCTTCCTAGAATTTCAACAGTTTCATGTTCAAGTTGTGACACATTCTCGTTAGGAACCCGAATACCCTGGCCATCAGTGGCCTCTACCCATTCAGTTGTGTTCTCCTTCTTGATGTTGTTTAAATCTTCCATCTTGGCTTTGTTATTGCTTTTAACGGGACTAAGAGGAAGAGTGGGTATAGGGCCCTGGGATCTTGGCTTTGTCTAAATGCCTTATTTTATTGATAAAAATAGACGAATCCCGAAATGACACTAAATAAAAAATTAATAAAAGTCATTAATGGCCATTAGCCTTATTACATTCACAAAGCAAAAGGTAAACTCTTATCTATTTGGTCCCAGAAGGACCTTCCCCAGACTCGACATCTCTAGTTCCTTCGAATAGCTTCCCTAATTCACGAAGTCCCAGCAACAGGTATGATCTGGCTAGATGTCCACCTTCGGTTCCTTCAGCCTTTCGACAGTCTTCAACCCTTTTGAGAAATTTCTCCTCTAGTTCTACTATGCCTCGCTCCAAGTATCCTAGCCTTTTGTTGGTACTGATAGCCATGTATTTCCAATCCTCAATTAGCTTCTTGTTGGACTCTTGTATCTCGTCGTGTTCACTCTTATATTCACGGATTCTTTTGCGCAGCTGGTTGTACTTGACTTGCGCCTTGGCCTTTTCATCTATATTTCTATGAACTCGAACGAACCCTGGCCGGCATAGACCATCCTGATTATCTTCCAACCAACCAGAATAGAAAGGGGTACAACCGGTATGATATTTGTCTGGCTTGATAATGTTTTTTCCCATTACGATCTTGCAGTGCAACATATGCTGGGCTTGGCACTTGTAGGGACTATCATCATTTTGAAAGTCAGTTAAAAGATGGCTCATTTTGTCGACCTTGAGTATGACTTGCTTCCTACCCGCTTGCCTCATAACTCTAAGAGGAACGTAAGGGTATGTTCCTGTTAAACCAATCAATATCAGGAAAGGCGCATCTCTGGATTGGGCGATGAACTCTTCTGTCGGAAACCACTCGAACATCTATTAAACATGTTCTTTAATCAGATTATCAAAGAGCTCAACCCATTTTTTGGCATGCTCATGATGAACGAACATGTCGGGGATGTAATTCATTCGATTTGGATGGTGGAAAGCAATGTGGTCATCCTAGTCCCTCAGCTGAATTTCTTGTCATTATTCTCCCTTTTGGAGATGTTCCATGAGCCAAGAATGAAGTAGTAGATTGCAGCCTTCGAAGTGTCTCGCTCCTTGTTGACACTTCTCTAAGGCTTAATATATGTCTGCGATGATCATGGGTACAATGCTGATTGTCTTCCCACCAATCCCCTCCATTAGGGTCTTGGTTACCATAGCCAGCCTAGTATGGATTCTCCTTTTCTTCATTGGAAACACGATCAGACCCAGGAAGCAAAACATGAAGACAAATACCCTACGATGAATATGTCCCAAGGACGTGATGGCAAACTCATCAGGATAGGTACGATATGATTTGCTATGATCGTACCTTTGATATAGGTAGTCAAAAGGGATGTATGACTCCTTTAGGAATTCCAATTCTACATTCCTCTTCAAACCCATCATTTTTAGGAAACCCTTGCCTGTGCGGTTCTCAGGCATTAGCAAACCCGGGATTTCCCACACTAGACCGGCCAGTCCTCCTATCTCCTCTAGCAAAGGTGTCATTTCGATGTCCCTAAAGTGGAACACGACCCTTTCACAATCCCAAAATAAGGTAGCAGTTTATATTATCATGTTGTTGGGCTGCATCTCCATGAGGGATGGTAGATTTCCCAGATATTTTCTAATGAGGTTTTTGTCACTAGAATGTAAATCTTTCCACCAACTTAGTAATCTTGGGTGGATATTGGTGACATGCCTAATCTGGGGACTTCGTGCCTCATATTTTTGCAAAACAAACAAGGTTAGGCCCTTACCCCCACCAGACTCGACTATTTAACATCAACAATTAGCATGAAACATTTAGTTCTCCAAGTAAATGTACAAAACGTGATGATGTCAGTTTTGGTTTAGGGAAACCCAGTGGACTTTTGGACAAGGCTATCTTAAATGATCGTTATGTGGACAACATAACTGACTCGGCTAGGTTTGACCATGATGCATGCACAGTTTAAAATAGAGTAAGGTTTCTATGGGGTTTTAGACTAGTACCTTTGAGCATACAAATCAAGGGGGATGGCACGGAACTGTCCACTGCACTACTGATCGACTAGTTTTACCGCAAATAAGCCTTTCCGAATTTAAGGGGTAATGATATAGGAAGGGCGCAATCACTCATCAAGCTTTGCTATAGAATTTGTTTGGAACGAGTGGAGTATGATGTTGAGCATGATTATGCAATAATTAAAAGCATGTTGACATATATTTGCACGTTAAGAAAGCGATAAATACAATAGTTTCATAATTTAAAGCAGTTATAAAGGAAGGAAACAAAAAGATATGTCAATTTTGCTTTTGAAGAAGAAATTAAACAAATAATTGCACATAGGGAGGTACAAATTCACAAGAAAAATATGAAATAGTAAAATCCTAAATATACCCAGTAGAGTCGCCATGCTGTCGCACCCCCTTTTTCCTCCGCGAAAATCGAGTTTATGACATTTTTGGTTATGACAACTCACTCCTTTTGGAAACGGCGGTTTGCAGTTTTGAAGAGTCTCCACCTAACAATTTTTAAGGTGCTTTAGGGCACCTATAAGGTTCATTTATAACTATGTTTGATAACCAGAGATAGGGTAAGGGCTTGAAATTATCCCAAGGGGAAGGTGTTAGGCACCTCGCAGGATCCACTAGTGTGGTTCCCGGCCAAACAGTTTTTGTGAATTTGTGCAATTAGCAAGTAAATAAGTATGGCTCAAATAGTAGGGAATTTAAGTTTAAATACACAAGTGTTTAAAAAAAAATTAGGAAAGGCAAAATTTGGAAAAGAATTACAATCTAAAGCATGCTTATGAACGTAAAAGGGGGTGTCCTAGGTTTGTTTGTAATATGGATCACATCAATGCAATACCCGGTATGACACTCCTCAAAGAGGGGATACCCGTGATATTAATGCACCGGTCATCATATCCATATCTACCCTTTTCCGCTCCGTAAAGGTAATTAAAGCGACGGTTGGTCTCGACTCCTATTGTGCATGTTGTTACCCATCCCTACCTATCAGTGCCGGAGGAATTTAGGACTCCTATCCTATAAGAGGAGAGGGGGGATTTGTAGGCAGACCCTTAATATTAAAGGCAAAATACTAAGCAACAAACAAGAACATATAAGACTGCATGTAGGGGGAAAACACGAAAACAAATAGAAGGCTCAGATATACCTCCACAAGTAATGCACATAGACAATATGACTCATACACAGATAAGGTCTAAATTCAGAATTCTAAAGCGGGGTATCTAAGTGATAAAAACAGAACCATATTTCTTACATGACTCAGAAAAGAAGTCCGAATTAGCCTTGCCTACTGATTTTAACATGCTGGCATTTAAACAAAGACAGTTTTTATTTTAAAGATTGCCTAAGGCTTGCATAGGTGTGCAACAGTTATTCAGAATTATTAAAACAGTTTGGAGATTGGTTTTACCTAAAGCATGTTGTTTTAAATATTGCAAAATGCATGCAGGGATTATTACCAGTTTGTTTAAAGCAGGATGAGACTGTTGATACTCCTTTTCATGTATTAGTAGTTTAACTAAGAGTAGTTGAGTGAGTATGAACAAGAACCTAATCATGGTATCTAATGATTTGTTTGCAGAATTTTCTAAGAGCAAGATTTATAAATGCATAGCATGATTGCAGAATTTCCTAAGAGCAGGATTTCTAAATGCACAACATGATTGCAGAATTTCCTAAAAGCTAGATTTCTAAAGGCACAACATGAATGCAGAATTTCCTAAGAGCAGGATTTCTAATTGCACAACATGAATGTAAAATTTCCTATGAGTAGGATTTCTAAATGCACATCATGAATCCTAAGCATGGTTTCTATTACGCAATTAGGAAAATAAACCAAATAGCATGTTTTCTAGCCTTAACAACTATAACATGCATATTTACCCCTTCCCTTTTCACTAGCCACCTCAATACTTGTTTACAATAGATTATTACAGACCAATACTGAAATGAATTACATAAGTAGAAATGAAAAAATAAGAAGGGGACACAGTCTCCGTGTCCAAAATAATTCCGCTCTTAAGCACAACCGTCCAGCCCCTGTGGGCCCTTTGTTCTCAGTCATTTCGCCGTCAACCTCTATTTTCTGCCTTTTTAACAGAGCCTCTTCCTCCTCTCTCTGCGATGACTCATCCACTAAATGAAACACCGAGGAAGTTAGAATCTCCGCTAGTGGTGCAGCAACCGGACATCTAGGTATATGCAAGGCCAGAGTCCAAGAAGGAACAACAGTCTGAACGGATTTGCCTACAGTCGCAATGAATAGAGGCCTAGTCGAGGTACCTGACTGATGAAAAGCGGGAGAAGGAGCCCTCGCCCTTCTTGAAGCCCTCCGACCTATCAACAAAGGAGGACATAAAGGGGGGGGGGGGAAGACGATATGAAGGTTAAAGCAACTGAGGTCAAAATAAGATGACTCACAGGTCAAAGAAGGCTTACGACTAAACTTCTTGTTGAACTGCGACCACTCACGAATCCCCACCGTGTGAGGTAAACTTTGGCTCACATAATCGCAAATATCGGCGACCAACGAATGAGGAGAATTCTCGACTGCATATAAAGAAAAAGAAGAGGGGGAGATCGGTTAAGTCACCAAAGAGAAACAAAAAATAGCCGGTTCACGAAAATACTTACGAGCAAAGTTCCACTCCTCAGAAAATCCGTTGGGGATCGACACCACGTGCTCTGTCTTGACATAGAGGAAGTTAACCCAAAAATGACGATTTTTTTATCATCCATCTTCACCACTAGTCCTTTCGTCCCTCGGTTGCTAAGGTGTATCATCATAACCCTGTGAAAACTTGGGGCGAAGAGATGAAACAGATGACGGAGAGAGATCCCACAATTTGCTAGCTCCGTGTACTTGATACGCATAAGGAAAAGCTTATATATTTACGGGGAAAGCTGGGTCCGACAGACGCCATAATAGCGACAGAAAGTCCTTCTCCAAGGAAGGGAGAGGAAGCATATAGCCAGCGATGAATTGATATGCGTAGAATGCACAATATCCAGGGCGGTAAACTTGTACAACGTCATCACCAGCCAAGATGAGGTCGATATGGTCTGGGATTCACCACTTGGCCTTAAATTCAACAAGCGCAATTGCGTCCATCTCAGTGATAGCAGGTTTGGGATCATCTTCAGGCTGCTTCGAGAAGTCCTACCTAGCCCTTTCTGAGCGTGGAGTTATTTCATCCACAATAGAAAAATCTCATCTTCTGCAGCCATGGCTTCTCCGTCATCACAAGAAGGCACTCCCACCGTCATTGGAATCGAATCAGAAGCTCCCTCGAAGTTAGAAGATGCACTAGCTATTTTTGTCACGCAAATAGGAAGAAGTTGCAAATACGAAAGAGGTGATAATGGCATAAAGCGTTAAAATGGAGAAAAAGATGCAGGAACCCCGAGGGAAAGAAGAGAAGGGTTGACAATTTAGATGCTAGGAAGTGCAACAACCCAAATGGGGGATCACCATCCCTATTTATAAGAACATCGGCACCCTCATCGAGAAAGTCAAGCGTCGCCACATTGATTTCGAAACACAAGGGGCGCGCGAAATGACGTAATGCATTGGGAACATGTGTTTTAATGACGTATGATGAAGTGACGTTATTTCAAACTAACGTAACGGTCAGACGTGGCTCTTTAAGTGCCACATCGTCACCCCATCATAAGAACGTTGCTACTCGACCACCATGCCCAAATTTCTCAAGTTGCGAATGGCGGAGTCCGCCCATCGAGCTTGTCCAAAAAAAAAATAACCTCGGCAGGCGGAGGGACTAACTGTGTGGGTCGAAATCTGACCAATGGAATCTTGCTCAAAGGTAGATTACTAAGAGCCAATTAGGCCGAGGTCGTACTTGAGATAGAAGGAACCACTTGGCGAGCTGAGTAACCCGGATCGTGGTCAGATACTCAGGTCGTCCATAACAGCTAGTTTCGTAGCAAGATATTTCAGGAAAATATTCAATGCACTTGTACTTTATGTTAGGTAAGGGATAGGTCCCTTATAAACGAAAAGACGGAGAGAAGAAATGGACATATAGTAGTCTATATGATAAGTTCTCTCATGAGAAGTTGACTCTTAAGTAAATTATAGACATTGCCTTTCCACGAAGATTCGATTTGTTATTTATCCCACAGTTTATCGCATCAGATACGAGAAAATTCCCTATATTCCCATGTTCGTTTGTCTTACAATATTGTTAGATAGAAGAATCATCCACCTCATTCAATATTTGGGTGAATCACTATCTTTATTTATATTTATTGCCATTTAATATATTTATTGCTTATCATTGCTCCCCCATTCACTCATAACAGCATCATTTAATACCCACCGTATTAAATTGGTTTAAATGCAACTCTACATTATTTGTATGAACTTATTTCAGATCTAGGATTTATTATTTTTAGCTAGAATTTACTCATTATCTTCTTGTTTAAATGGTTTAACAAAATACTTTTTGGTCAAATACCTTGGGCTAGTTAATGAGTTCTTCTTTTATAGTCCAATTAAACGAACTACCCAATATATTTGGACTTAATTAATCAATCTGATTGTTTTAGCCACAATATTTATTGAGACTAATATATTAATTTTAATATAGTCCAAATTATTTTATGAATTTAAATTCGATAAAATTTAAATATTTAAAAATGCTCCCTACTTTAAGACTTGTCGAATATTAAACTTACGAGACTAGGTTGAAGTACGCATGAGAATCGCGCTTTCACTTATTTATGGTACGTGAATTCACACGAATATCTTCAAAATGCCGTGAACATTTGAGTGGAAATTAAGCCACGTAATACAAAGGTCCGTTTATTAGCCGTGTGTGCGCAACATTTACCTTTGAATTTTGAAAAGAATTCAATCCCATTTTTTTTTCTTCCTCTTCAATACCTTGGTGTACTTCCACTTGGAAAAGGATTTGGATATATTCTTAAGGATATAAAACACCCAATTAAACTTTCACAAAAATATTATTTTCTTATTTTAAGGAATTATTTTTTGACCATTTATTGAATTTATCAATTTAGCTGCTAAGCCCACTTTCATGGAAAACGTATTGTATCCCTTGTCATTTGCTAGTAGCTTGTCAATTCATATTTTATCATTAAAATAAGGGAAAAGGTCCAAAATTGTCCTTCTATTACGGTATATTGTTTACTTTTGACACCCGTTATACTTTTCGTTCAAATCTATCCCTAACGTTAATCAACTTTTGAAAATTGCCCCTAACCTTAACGGATCTCTACCGTGACGGCTGACCCCCTCAATTTTCTCCAGCTAACTCTCTATCATATTTCAAAACCTCACAACCATATTCCTCCATCTTTTGAAAATAACAAAAAAGGGACTTGAAGCTTTTTGTGCGTTAGGTAGCTCAATGGAAGCTTCATTAGAATCATTACTCAACTCTCCCACTTACAGTAGTTATTCCTTTATTAAATTTAATGATGCTCTGTTCTTATACCATATGTATATAGTATTAAATTTTGTGGAATTGTTCACATACCAATGTTGACCAAAGACTCAAAAATCAACTTATAATCCCCCCTCCCCACCCTTCATTTTTCCGACCGCCATGATCACCGAAATGTTCACCGGAATGAAGTTCATACTGCTTCTAAACTTCATACCCATTTAGGTATATTCACAATCTCCGGCCACCACTAATAAACGTGATATTCTACTGAAGATAAAGCTTCAATGGGGAAACCCAAATAACCCATTATCACTCAGCTCATGGAACTCCACATTCTCATCGTGTGATTGGCCGGAAATTGAGTGCTCCGATAATGGAGAAGTCACCGGAATAATACTTCAAGAAAAAGACATCACTGTCGTAATTCCAAGTTCCATTTGTGACCTCAAAAATCTTACTTTTCTCAATCTTCCATTTGTCAAAATTCAAACCCAATAATTTTTTGAATCATGTGTTTGGCGAATGCTTTTATCCCCATTAAATAAGGTAGCGGGTAAGAGAAAAAGATGGAGCAAATGGTTCAAAAAATTTATCATCAAATCCGGTGGCAGTCGGTGAAGAGAAGTGGGAAACAATTGTTGTTGCTCAAGAGAGAAGGAAACCAGAGTATCACAAAGATGGGGGAATGTGACTGTGAGGTCTTGAAAAAATGAGAGAGTTAGGGTCAAGTGACTTGGCAGGAAAAAATTGAGATGACGGGGTCAGCTGTTACAGCGGAGATTCGTTAGGATTAGGGGCAATTCTAAAAGTTAATTAACGGTAAAGATAAATTTGGACGAAAAATATAACGGGTGGTAAAAATAAATAATATATCATAGCAGTGGGGCAATTTTGGACTTTTTCCTTAAAATAATAATGCTTATGTTTTGAATTTATATATTTGAGTCAATTTGCAAAGGCCAAATATATATAGAGACCATTAAATTTGGCCCAATTTTTCATTTGGCATTTTAAACTAACTCTTGTTTTATTTTGGCCATCCAATCTCAATTTTTGTATTTTATTTTGACACAAATTTTTTTCTCCCAGGTAAAAATGCAGCGCATGCATTTCAGCTGCTACCCCCACCCCAATGCCCCACCCACCCCCCGCGCAAAAAAACATTACTTTTTTTAGTAATTTCAAATTATTATTTTTTTCGTTTTTTCTGCCCACATCCCGGGGAAAAAATATTTTTTATATATGTTCAGTAATAACTACGGGTTCAACTAAACCCATAACTTTCGACGCGGAGTAAAAATTTATATGTAAAAATTTATTAAAATTATAAAAAAATAGATATAAACCCATAACATTTAAAA
>MU787392.1:45904-70641 GCA_026770625.1 Nicotiana glauca
ATATATATATATATATATATATATATATTGCTGCAGCGTGCAGCCCGATCCATAAATATATAAGCCTCACAACCAGGCCCTCGGCCTCTCTCAGTCATCAACCTTGCAATCAGACTCTTGGCCTCTCTCAGTCATCAACCTCACAAGCGAACCCTTGGCCTCTCACTCAATCATCAACCTCACAATTAAGCCATCGGCCTCTCTCAGTTATCAACCTCACAAGCCACTCGAGCTATCATTAAAACAAGGTGCTCAACCCAAAATATCATTTTTATGCATAAAAGGAGTAATATATACTGAGTTATGAAATAAATAAAAACACGACATGACTGAGTACAGATCTTAAGTCAAAACAGTGAGGAAATAATAAGGAAAAGCCCCTAAGGGTCCAAACAACTTGACACGAGGCCCAAATATGGCCTTCAGCCCAAAACATAGTAATGTTTTCCAAAACACAAGTGTATCAAATAGTTTTCAGTCAATTACACAACTGAAGAGTCGCTACACGATGGATTAAGCCATAATCCCCAATGATGCACGCTCCAACGCTCGTCATCTAGCGTGTGCATCACCTCAATATAGTGAAACGAAGTGAAATCCGGGGTTTCATACTCTTAGAATAAAATTTACAATAATTACTTACCTCAAACCAGACGAACATTATTGAGATGACCTTGCCGCTTGACTCGGCCTCAAATCACCTCGAATTTATCCAAAATTAGAACCATATCGTCAATACATGTCAAAGGGACAAAGCCCATGCGAAAATTATTAAAATTAAACTCAAAACTCCGAAATTGGCCAAACCCAACCACGAGCCACACCCCGGAATTCAATAAAAATAACAACACTAGAATCCTTATACTTTCATGAGTCTATACATACCAAGATTATCAAAATCGGACCTCAAATCCCAAATTTAACTCTCTAATTTCAAGCCCTAATTTCCAGCCTCTTTCTCTAATTTTACCACTAATTCTCATGATTAAACAATGAAATAATCACCATAAACACAAGATACAAGGCTCAAGTAGCTTACCTCTCTGTCAACACTTGATTCCCTCTTGAAATCACAGCTTGGAGCTCCAAAATCGCACAAAAATGATGAAGATGACTGAAAATTGTGAAGGGGCCTTTTTAGACATTTTGCCCAGCACTTTCACACCTGTGGCCCATTTCACGCACCTGTGGGCTGCTTCTGTGGTCAAGATTACCGCATCTGTGGTTTCCACTTAAGTCACAAGGACCACATCTGCGCCTAGGCACTGCACCTGTGGTCCCACAGATGCGTCTAAATAACCGCATCTACGGTTCTTCTCCTAAAGGCCAAACTCGCATCTGCGATCTCCTCATCGCCTTTGCGGCCTCGCACCTATGGTCCCCAGTCTGCAGGTGTGGAAATAACAGGAGCAGCAAAATCTACAGCACAACTCAAATTTCAAACTTCCCGTCAATCACTCAAAACCATCCCGAGGCCCTCAGGACCTCAACCAAACATACCAACAAGTCACATATTCAAACTTATTCCAGCCTTCGGAACACTCAAAATAACATCAAAATATCAAATCACCTTGGGATTCAAGCCTAAAGACTTAGAAATCTTCAAATTCCACCAATACGCCCAAACCTATCAAATCACCTCCGAATGACCTAAAATTTTGCACACACATCACAAATGACACAATGGACCTAATAAAATTTTCAGAATTCCATTCCGACCACGGTATCAAGATTTCCACTACCGACCGAAAAATGCCAAATTTCTAATTTCGCCACTTCAAGCCTAAATCTACCATGGACCTCCAAAATACATTCCAAACACGCTCCTAAGTCCAAAATCATCCGACGGAGCTAATCAAATCATAAAAATCCAAATCCGATATCAAACAATAAAATGTCAAAACTTGATCAAACCTTTTAAATTTAAAGCTTCAAGATGAGAATCATTCTTTCATATCTGTTCCGATTAACCTGAAAACCAAACCGACGATTTACATAAGTCATAATACATCATACGGGGCTAGTCATACCCGAGAACTAGCGAGTGAAGTGCAAATGCTCAAAACGACTGATTGGGTCATTACACTTTAGGAATAGCCAATCGTCAGCCTAAAATTCCAAGCCTCGCTATCAATTATCCGCATAAGACTTCTGACGGCTTTGAGCTGCTAATAGCCTTTCCTATATAAGCTTAATTATCTCAATTGCCTGTTGTACCAATTTTGGTCCTACTAACGTAGTTTCCCCAACATCGAACCACCCTATAGGCGACCTACACTTCCTTTCGTAAAGAGATTCGTATGGAGCCATCTGAATACTAGAACGGTAGCTATTATTAGATGTGAATTCAATAAGCGGCAGATGACATCCCAGCTACCTTTGAAGTATATCACACAAGCTCGTAACATATCCTCAAGTGTCTGAATAGTACGCACAGCCTGTCCGTCTATCTGGGGATGAAATGCCATACTAAGACTTACCTGAGTCCTCAATCCTTTTTGGAAGGACCTCCAGAAGATAGCTGTAAATTGAGCTCCTCTATCCAAGATAATAGATACAGGGACACCGTGCAGTCATACTATCTCTTTAATATAAAGTCTTGCATAATCCTCTGCAAAATATGTAGTCCTAACGGGCAGAAAATGGGCTGACTTTATAAGCCTATCAACAATCACCCATATCGAATCGAACTTATGCTGGTACTGTGGTAACCCTACGATGAAATCCATATTGATTACTTCCCATTTCCAAGTCGGAATTTCCAGAGCCTACAATAACCCACCGGGTTTCTGATGCTCAATCTTAACTTACTGACAATTAGGACACCGAGCAACAAAATCTGCTATATCCTTTTTCATTCCATCCCACCAATATACTTCCCTGATATTATGATACATGTTTGTCGCTCTTGGATGGATAGAATAACGAGAATAGTGAGTTCCCCCATAACCAGTCGACGCAGCCCTGTAACATTAGGGGCACATAATCGTCCTTGATATCTGAGGACTCCATCTTCTGTAATCTCAAACGGTGTTTCTCTTTCTGAGAGGTGGTATCCCTATAATGAACTAACACAGGTTCCTCGTACTGGCATTCCTTCACTTTAGTTACTAACGAGGATGTTGTTGTATCCTGAATAGTAATTCCAATATCACCTGAGTCTAGTAACTAAACTCTAAGTCTAGCTAGCTGATGAATCTTGTGGGTTATTCCCCTCTTCTCTAGCTATAAATATGACAAGCTACCCATCGATATACGGCTGAGGGCATCGGCTACCACGTTTGCCTTCCCCGGATGGTATAAAATATCAATATCATAGTCTTTAAGTAGCTCCAACCATCTTCTTTGATGTAAATTCAATTCCTTTTGCCTGATGATATACTGGAGGCTCTTATGATCCATATAGATATCAACTTGAATGCCGTACAAGTAGTGCCTTCACATCGTTAGTGCATGAATCACTGCGGCTAACTCTAAATTATGGGTCGGCTAATTCTTCTCGTGCTTTCTTAGTTGTCTAGAAGCATAAGCTACAACCTTACCATGTTGCATTAGCATACAACCCAGCCCAATGCCTGAAACGTCACAGTAGATAATGTAACCATCGGTCCCTTCTGGGAACGTTAGAACCGGCGCTGAAGTTTATCTGACCTTCAATGCCTGGAAACTCCGTTCACAAGCGTCAGTCCATTTAAACTTTGCTCCCTTCTGAGTCAACTTTGTCAAAGGTGCTGAAAGGGAAGAAAATCCCTCTACAAATCTCCTGTAATAGCCTGCCAAACTGAGAAAGCTACGAACCTCCGTCAGTGTTGAGGGTCTAGGCCAAGTCTTTACTACCTCAATCTTTTGTGTATCCATCTGGATGCCTTCACCCGAAATGATATGCCCAAGGAAAGCTACATGGTTCAACCAGAATTCACATTTAGAGAATTTTGCATACAAGTTCCCTTTTTGTAGAACTCTGAGCACAGTACGCAGATGATCTGCATGCTCAGCCTCTGAATGAGAATACACCAATATATTGTCGATAAATACAATTACGAACCGATCTAAAAAGGGCCTGAACACACGATTCATCAAATTCATGAATACTGCTGGGTCACTGGTCAAATCGAATGACATAACACGAAACTCAAAGCGCCCGTATTTGGTCCTGAATGTTGTCTTCGTAATATCTTCCTCCTTAACCCTTACCTGATGGTACCCAGACCTCAAGTCTATCTTTTAAAAACACTTGGAACCTTGAAACTAATCAATAAATCATCAATCCTCGGGAGCGGGTACTTATTCTTGATTGTCACCTTATTCAACTGTCTATAATCAATGCATATACGCAAGGAACCATTTTTCCTCCTTACAAATAACACAGGCACTCCCCACGGTGATGTACTAGGTTTGATAAAACCTTTTTCAAGCAAGTCCTTTAGTTGTTCCTTCAACTCTTTCAACTCTGCAGGGGCCATTCTATAGGGAGGAATAGATATTGGATGAGTATCTGGTAGTAGGTCAATAGAAAACTCAATTTCTAGCTCTAGAAAAAGACCCGAAAGTTTGTCAGGAGAAATATTGGGAAACTCATCAACCACAGGGATGGACTGAATAGTTGGCGACTCTACTTCCATATCGTGAACCCGAACTTAAGTGATAAATACAACCCTTTCTGATCATCTTCCTTTCCTTGAGATAGGAAATAAATCTACCTCTCGGTGACGCCGTATTACCTTTGCACTCCAAAACAGGCTCCCCTGGAAATTGAAATCGGACTATCTTGGATCTACAATTAACGTTGGCATGAAAAAAAGCCAACTAATACATACCCATGATAACATCAAATTCTACCATATCTATCTCGATTAGGTCCGCTATGGTAGGTCGGGTATGAACTACTATTATACAACCCCTATATACTCGCTTAGCTATCACTAAGTCCACAACAAGTGCAGACACTTCAAAAGGATTAACCAATTTAGGTTTTATTCAAAACTTACTAGCAACCAACGGAGTAACATATACTAAGGTGGAACCTGGATCAATCAGTGTATATACATCATATATGGAGACTGGTAATATATCTGTAACAATATCAGGTGATGAATCCTGGTCCTGTCATCCTGCCAACGTATAAATGCGGTTCTGAGGACCGCTCGAGCTAGATGCTCTGCCTCTGTCTCTACTACGAGTCACTGGTGCTTGTGAGCCTTGCCTAGAGAGTATACTGATGATGACAAACCAGCTACAGATCCTGCTGTCTGAGCTATGCTTGCATCACCTCTAGTCGAACAATCCCTCATAACGTGGCCTAGATAACCACAAGTATAACAAATACCCAATCTGATACGGCATTTCCCGATATGTTGCTTACCACACTGAGCACATCATGGTAAGGGAGGCCTTATCTGACTTGACTCACCCTTATACTGAGAACCTGAGGCCCTGGAATTCTAACTAGGTCCTAAATATGTGGAATGATCAAATCTCCTACCGCCAAACTGAGGGGGTGCGCTATACGATGGCTGAGCTGGATATCTCGGGTAGTGTAGTCTCTGACCACCTCGAAACTCACCAGAAGGACCTGAAGACCTTGCTCTCTTATTCTGGTCCATATCATGCTCATGATCGGCCCTCTATTTCCGCTTACGCTCCTTTACACCCTGAACGTATGCCTGAATACGAGAAATATCCATGTCTAGTTGGAGTGAGACCAACATACAATCGTTAAGCAAGTACGGCTCTAACCCCATCACAAACCAGTGAACCCTATCCTCCATCTTAGATACAATAGTGGGAGCATACCTAGCCAATGAATCAAACTAAAGATTGTACTCCCGAACACCCATGTTACCCTACCGAAGGGTTAATAACTATCAACTATGGCCCGTCTAAGTTTTGGTGGCAGATAATGACAAAGAAAAGCTTCCGTAAACTCCTTCTATACTATTGGAGGGGAATCCTCACCTCTGGATAATTCCCAAGACTCGTACCAATTAACTGCAAAATCTTGGAGTCTATAGGAAGCTATCTCAATTAACTTAGTCGCAGTGGCCTTCCTTACCCTTAACGTCCTCTGCACTCAATCAATAAATATCTGAGGGTCCTTGTTTAGATCTGCTCCAGTGAATACCGGAGGGTCTAACTTAATGAAGTCATGAACCCTCGCACTGACGGACCTATCTATATGACCAATACCTACTTCCTGACGTCGAGCATGTGCGGCTACTAATCGGGTTAATAGCTGAATAGTATCTCTCATCTCCTGACCCGGTGTATCTAGTTGAGGAGCTGGACGTACAGGGGCGAGCACTGGAGCTGGTGCTCCTCGGAGCTCTTCTGGAAAGGGTGGGGTATGTGAAGTCTGAGATGGAATCTCACTATGAAAGTCTGCTAATCCCTAGTAACTCATGGCGCTCGACTAATAGTCTCGCCAGCCACGGACTTTCCCTTCTAGGCGGCTGTAGTCTTCGGAGGCATCGCTGAAAACGTAACATATTGTTAGGAACATGAATTCTTATCTCGCACGATCTGATATAAAAAGAGAGGATAACATCCTATATGTTCTGTAGCCTTCTGTCTATAAGTGTGGTGCAACCCACGCCCATAAACAAGACTCTACTAGATACGGTCAGTAGACAATCCAAGTACAGAACTGCTCTGATACCACTTTTGTCACGACCCAAACCGATGGGCCGCGACGAGTGCCCGAGTCCTACCTGTCGAACACCCTTAAGCATGTGACTAAGATATAAACATGAATAATATCTGCTAAATTACAAGAGTAACATGCACGAGGAAAATCTGTCCAAAAGATATATATACATATATGTGCGGATTACAGTGGGCAAGCCGACAAGGCCGCAATAGACAACTATATACCCAAAACTGAAAGCCGACAATGCCACATGCTGTCGAACTGTACATCATTGTCTACAGACCTCTAATAGAAATACAACTGTACAAAGACAGGACTGAGCCATGTCATATATATATATATATATATATATATCGTACCAAAATCAAAAGCAACTCCGGATCAAGCGGAGCACACCAACTCTCGCTGATCAAGGGTCCTAAGAAAGGGGACCGTCGACTTGCCTACCTGCACCTGTGGGCATGAAACGCAGGCCCAGGGAATTAGAGCATCAGTACAAATAATGTACGGAGTATGTAAGGCATGAAAATCAGTATATAAGAGGCATAGATGAAACGTAGAATAAAAAAATCCATCTGTAAATCTGAATAACTTTATAAATCCTGAAATATTTATATATTCATGCGCGTGCCTATAAATGTTGTGCCATGCATAGATATAGGTGTACATAATATCATCAAGCCTCTCATCCCATCATATAGTGTCGTCCACTGTGGGCAACATCATCAATATATATCAACTTATCAGGTGGCGGTGCGTATATAACGTCGTAATCTTTCTCCCATATATATATATATATATATAATGTCATCTGGTCATGGGTCAATGTACATGTATAAATGCATAAAGAATATGTTAATAAGATTTTCTCGGAATACCATAAAAATCAATATATATTTCGGATAAACTTTATCAAATACGTATTTTTCTGAGACCTATGAACAAAAGTATAATAATTCACATGGGGAATCAAGAATATAGACACGCCTAGTATTTATCTGAATAGAGTTGTTTATGAAAGTTGTGTATTTTTCTCGTTTTATTTTTATTATTTGGATCATGCCAAAAAAAAAATGGGATAGCCTTAACATATTTGGAGTAGGGAAAAATTCATATAATATTCTTGCGGGAGAATTTGATTGCATGAAATCTTGTTGCTAATGTCTTGTTTCTAACGTTCTGTTGGTGTCTTTATTTTCAAGAAATGAGAAATGAGCTTTGTTGAAAGCTTGAAAATGGGTAACGTCTAGGAATGTTAAGAAGACTAATATACTTTCAAGATTCTAATGTCTTTTGAATTGTAAAGAGTTCCTAGTGTTCTGATATTAAGAATTGTATAATAATCACAAGACATGTAGTGTCCCTTTCCTTGCTACTTAATTGCCACCTATCAAAATGACTAAGGAGTCATTTTCCTTAGGTTATGGCCAACTGTCACGTTTTTGGAGGGGTGAGGTGGGAATTATTAATTTTTATCCACTTATTAGGTAATTAGGTAATGTCTTATTATCCGGTAATTAATCAATTACCCGCATAATTTAAAATTATCTTAAAATAATAACTTTTAATATACTTTATACATCATACTATTACAGTCGAATAGTACCTTGTATGGTACTAGTCCATAAATATCGGGTATTGTCGCTCGACCCGTATTTAATCCCAAATCGGTAACCTTCAACGAAACTCGTTTTCTTTAATTCATGTACCCTTTATCCTTCATGACACTTACTTATCGCTTGTTATAAATAGCATTAATATGTTAACATCAAGATAATCTCATCCCCGAGTCTATGTCAATTAACTGGAGATGAAATTTTTAACGTATGACAACACGAGATGTAACACTTTTTATCTTTTCCCTTACATTTACAGTTTTGTCCTTTTTATGCTTTTAGTTTCCACAATATCCAATGTATATATGTAACGATCCGGCTGGTTGTTTTAAGAATTAACGCCCTGATTCCCTATTAACTGCATTCCCCATATTTGTTTCTGCTATTGTGAGTTATCGGGAGGATTTATTTGGAGTTTCAGAGAGTTTTGGAACACTTTGTCCCTAAATAAGATTCTAAATTTTAGAAATTTGGATCGTAGTCAGAGCAATATGAAAACGGCATTGGAATGGAATTTCGTTGGTTCCATTAGCTCCATTGGGTGATTTCGGGCTTAGGGGAGTGTTCAGATTGTGTTTTGGATTCCGTAGCTTATTTAGGATTGAAATGCCGAGAGTTGAATTTTTGACGTTTCCGGTTCGATAGTGAGATTTTGATCTAGGATTCGGAATGGAATTTTGAGAGTTAAATAGCTCCGTAGTGTTGAATGTGATGTGTGTGCAATATTTCAGGTCATTCAAACCTGTGTGTATTGGACCGTAGGTGCGGCACCGTAGAAGCGGTAGGAGGACCGTAGGTGCGGTCTAAGGCATTTTGGGCTTAGGACGCAGATGTGGCCCATACACCGCAGAAGTGTCATTGCATCTGCGTAAAGGGGGTCGCAGGTGCGGAACTCTTGGTTTAATGAAAAGTCGCAGGTGCGACATTGTCTCCGCAGAAGCGGGAATGCAAGTGCGATTCCAGAGCCGCAGATGCAGTTTCACTGGTTAGAAAAGGGGCAGAAATGAGGGTTTAGTCTCAAAACCTTAGAAAATGATTTGGGAGCTTGGGATTGGCGATTTTGGGAGAGATTATTACCTGGGTGTTTTGGGTAAGTAATTCTTACTCGGTTTTGATTAATTTCCACGAATCTATGCTTAAATTCATCCTTTGATTTTGAATTTGGGGTGAAATTTGGAGAAAATTTTGAAGAGTTCTTAGGCCTAATTTTGGAGTTTTGATCAAGATTTTGATGTTGGATTGGAGTAAATTATGTATATATGAACTCGTGAGAGTGTGAGGATTCTGAATTTGTAAATTCTACCCGATTCCGAGACGTGGGCTTGGGGGGTTTTTTTTTGGCGATTTTCCTAATTTTGCATATTAGCTCCGAGTTAATTAGTTAAATTAGTTACTTGAAGTTATATTTACATTATGCAATTACTTTGAATAGAGTTGGGCCATTTGGAGTCGGATACTCGTGGCACGAATGTGGTATTGAGTTGATTGAGCTGGTTCGAGGTAAGTGGCTTGCCTAACCTTGAGTGGGGGAACTCCCCTTACGATTTGGTATTATTGATATTTGAAATGCCTTGTACATGAGGTGACGAGTGCGTACTTGTGCTAATTGTTGAAAATCCTAAGTGACTATAACTGTGTTTCCTTTCCTGTGTATACTACTTGCAATTTAAGCTAATGTTAGCTTAGGGAAGCATGTCTAATTGACTTAATTGTTTTACTTTCTCAAACTGCCTTATTTGGATTCTATGCAGCATGCTAGGTTAGAAATACCCGTTTTACCTTTATATGAACTTTGGATTGAATTGAGTATTCTTCGTGTTGTTGCTGTGTGTTTACTTTGGGACTACAGATTTGTATTCCGGTAGATCCCCCTGCACATTTATATTGGAACCACGGGACTGCACCATTAGATTTCCCCCAGTATTGGGTATTTACATTTGGGATTACGGAATGAAATTTCGGTAGATCCCCGCGCACTATGAGTTGAACTACGGGACGACACCTGGGAGATCCACTGGATATTCACATTTGGGGACTAAAGGATGGTATCCTAGGAGATCCCTGGTTGTTCTCATTGTGGTGAGCTGTATTCCTTCTGTGATTATTTTATCTTTGTTGCAGTTGTTGCTACTCTTATTACCCTGTGTTACTTTAATACTGCTTCTTTTCCTTATATATTATTGTATATGACCGATAGGGCCTTGACCCTCCTCGTCACTACTTGACTGAGGTTAGGCTTGGCACTTACTGGGTACCACTGTGGGGTACTCATGCCCTTTTCTGCACATGTTTTTCGTGTGCAGATCCAAGTACTTCGACTCAGCCCTACTACCCTTGAGGCGAGGCGATTCTCTAGAGACTTTGAGGTATATATGCCGCGTCCATATACTGAGGAGTCCCTTTCCATTCTCAATATTATAGTTTTAGCTCCTCTATATTTATTTTGATTTAGACATTCCGGAGTTAGAGCATAATGTAGTATCTATTGCTTGTGATTTTATGAGATTTCGGGTTTTGGAAAGTTGTTCATTTTGAGAGTTATATTTGTATATGCCGAGCGGCATTTTAAACCTTCATTATATTTATTATGCAGTTTTTATTAGTTTTATCGATTGTTTTCCCTTTTTTCGTAATTGTTAGACTTACCTAGTCGTAGAGACTAGGTGCCATCATGATAGTTCATGGAGAATGAATTGAGATTGTGACAAGTTGGTATAAGAGCTCTAGGTTCGTAGGAGTCATGAATCACAACCCGATTTATTAGAGTCTCGCGGAATGGTACAGAGACGTCTGTACTTATTTGCGAGAGGCTATGTAACTATTAGAAAAATTCCACTTCATTTGATTTCCTTCTCGTGCGAGATTTTTGGTATTACAATTCTAAACTTCTATCTTCTATTCTCTCACAGATGGTGAGGACACGTGATACCAGAGATGATCAGGAACCCATGCCCCCTACTGGAGCCGTCAGAGGTCGGGACCAGGTAGAGGCCGAGGACGCGCATGTGGTACAGCCAGAGCACCCGCGTGAGCTGCCACCGAGAAGACACTAGCAATTCCAGTCGGAGTCCATGCACTTGATACGCCTACTGCTACTACTAATCCATCTCTCCAAAAGACTCTTGCACAGTTCATGAGCATGTACACCACTCTGGCTCAGGCAGGGTTGCTTCCCCTTGCTGCATCCACAACTCCGATCGGGGAGGAGCGCAGAATCCTGCCGCCCACATTTCTGAGCAGCGAGTGCATGTTGATCAGGTCCCAGAGATTATTCATGTACAGCCTGCAGCACCATATCAGCCTGAGGGCGGGGTAGCGGCTTCTGAGGATTAGCAGCGGAGACTTGAGAGGTTCAAGAAGTACAAGCCTCCTGTATTCAGTGGTATAAAATCAGATAATGCTCTAGGATTTCTAGATCAGTGCTACCGTATCCTCTGTACCATGGGTATAGCAGGATCAAGCGGGGTTTCCTTCACTACCTTCCAGCTTCGAGGAGCCGCCTATGAGTAGTGGCGTACATATGAGTTAGACAGTCCGGATGAGGCAGCTTCCCTGACTTGGACTCAGTTTTTAGATACGTTCTTGAGAGAGTATGTTCTCATATACTCAGGGATGCATGGCGCGCAGAGTTTGAGCATTTTTGCTAGGGTGTGATGTTCCAAACGTCAATACCACACAAGAGGGGGGTGATTTGTGTGGTACCCAATTTTTTGATCTAGAAGAACCTGGTTCTTCTAGGTGTTCTAACTACTACTATTTGCGAAATTAAAAGTACAGAACATAGAGAACACAGAGATTTTTACGTGGAAAACACCTGGCTCAAAAGGTGAAAAAACTACGACCTACTACTCGGTAGGATTTTTCCAAACATCCACTAAAATCACTGAGCCAAAACAACATTTACAAAACTCTTATAAACCTAAGGATTAAACTCTAATCCCAGTGTGGCACACAGCCTCAACTGTTGTGACACCTTCAAGTTAACTCTAACTTGAATACTCAAAGTACCTAATACAATTGCTTCTATGAAAGCTGAAAGGTACAAGTTTAAATCACCTACTACAGTTGAACTAGAATAAAATAAAGACACAATGGAATTGCAAGGAGCTTCAGGAATGCATACTTAAATCTCACGCAAATTGCTTGCAAAATTGTCTTGCTCTTTTGCTCTCACTTTGGTTTAACTTCTGCGTATGTGCAATGCCTGTAAAAGAACAATCACTGTTATTTAATGAGTTAGTAATCAGAGTTTGATTGAAACTCAATTGTTGATCCTCCATCAAAATTGAGTCCTTGAACAATACAAACTCCAACCCTATCCTTTATCCGGATTGTGTCCTCTTCCTATAAGGAGACTTCCCCTCGTTATCCAATATGTAACCTTTCTGATTAGTTCAGAAGATATTGTTGCTTGATCCTTGAGACTTATCTTCTTCACGTGTATCTCACATGTATAGGTTGATAAATACTATGTCTCATATGATGGACCTGGTCCATGACTGAGTTCATTTGTCATTCTTCAAAACTTCACTTGATCTTGGGCCAACAAATTTCCCCTTTTTGATGATGACAAACTCTGTGCTTTTACTACTCATAGATCCTGTAGGAACTCAGCTTAACCATCAACATTTTAACTTAGAAGTTTAACTTATCATCAAGGACCAGGTTTAATTAGGTTATAAATATCACATTATTCAGAATAAAGATTAAAGCACAATATCTTCCCCCTTTTGGCATCATCGAAAAGTTGCATATAATTGTGAATCCAGATTTATATAACTACTCATGGCCACTTGGGCAACTGCAAGTGAAAACATGGATTAAATCACCAATAATCAACAAACACATTCAAACCATTGAGAACAAAATCTTCATAGAACAAGAGAAACAGCAGTTGTCATTGAAAAGATATGTTTTCCACCAACAAACCACAAAAAAAGAAAGAAAAAAAACTTCCAAGTCATGAGCAAAAAAAGAAAAAGTCTCGAATCTGTGTCACTGAGGGGTACTAGACTAGTTCAGAAGACAACAATGGAGGACCTAAGGCTTGGAGGAACTAGAGGGATGGTTTTGGGGAAAGTTGAGCATATTCTGAAGCATCCATCACTTTTCTCCTTTTCTTTTGCTAGCTCAGCTCTAAGGCCATCTCTTTCAGCTTCCAATTTTGCAACATGAGCCTGTAGCCTAGCAATTTTAGCATCCTTAGTTCCACATTCTTGAACCAAAGCCCTAACCTTGCTATTCACAGGAGTCTTCAGAGATGAACCAGGTTCAACTAGGGGGGAATTTACTAGATAGTCACAAGCCATAAGAGTCTTGACACCAAAGTGTTCCTTGCTTGATTCCATCTCCCATTTCTTCAAAGTAACATTTAGCCTTTCCAGAACAGTAGTCACTAGGAACCCATATGGAGTGGCATGAGCCTTGGAGCCATTTATGACCCTATCCAGCAGTTTGACAATGAAAGCAGGCCAATTTATCTGCATTTCTCTCACAAGGCACTCCATAAGAACCAGGTCCATGTAGTTGGCAGTGTGCCTCCTCTCCTGTCTAGGCAGCAGGCACTTGTTAATAAACTCAAACAGGACCTTGTGCTCAGTCGTCATCTCTTCTGAACAAACCTGGCTTCAGGCACATCTTCAGCAATTGCAGTATCACAAAAATTCTTGGTGATTTGGAGAGCAGTAGGGAGAGAATCTAGACAAAGCCACCTTTGCCTAGTATAATCATCATATCCAGCACTGGTATGTCTAGAATCTCACCCAATTTGGGTGCATTAAACTGCACCTTTACTCCTTTCACCATGCTGGTGACAACCCCATTCTTCACAGTGGTATTGACCATAAACTCAATCAACTCCTTCTTGGCCAGCTTCCTATCCATTTCAAGGACCATGTCCTTCCACCCTTGTGCAGCTAGGCCATCCACCAGTCTTCTCATTCCTGGCTCATCCAGGTCTTTCAACAATCTTCCTTTCAAAATCTTTCTTCTGCCAAAGATAGAAAACTTATCTTGCTCCTTCCCAGATTCCTCCTTTTCTTCTCCATCACTCCACTCTTCATCTTCTTCAACAATTTTCTTTTGTTTACCCTTCACAGTAGACCTAGTCCTTTTGGCTAAAGAAGATTCAGCAGGTACAGGTACAGAGGAAGACTTCTTGGAAGAAGTCTTGGAACTTTTTGGTTTGGGTGTTGGAACCTCTTCAGTTGTTCATATTTCTTGATGGACCAGTCCCATCTCCTCCTCCTCTTCTTCTATAGCCTCAGAAATTTCCACAACATTTGCTTTTCCCTTCTCCTTCTTCTTTTTCCTGCTTTCTTCCAAAGCTTTCTGTAATTCTGCTTCACTTTGTTTGACCCTGCTTCTAGTAGCTCTTCCCTTTGGTACAGAGGGAACAGTAGGCTTTGGAGATGACACTTTGCTTTTCTTTGTTGGCTTGGAAGCAGTTGGAGCCTTTTGTGAAGAAGCTTTGCGCTTTTTTGGATCATAACTGGCCCCTACCTTGTTCAGAATATCAGCTAGAGTTTCCTCGACAAATGAACTAGGTTCATCTTGTTGCTTCCTCAGATGAACAAGCCCTTCAGCAGCCTCCCCAGAACCACCTCCACCTAACTTGTTGCCACCTTCTTCAACACCTTCACAGATAGCAAGAACTTTTTCTTTCTTTCTACCTCCCCTCTTACTTGGCTCAGCTCCCTTTACATCTTTCAAAGGACCAACCAAAACAAACCTTTTATAAACATTTTCAACCACATTAGAAAATACCAAACAAGTATTTACCTCACCAGGGGTTTCTTGATTTTTGTCAGTGTCAGAAGACTCATGTTCTTCACTTTCGCTGGTAGAAATAAAGGCTTCAGACTTAGAGCTGGATTCAGTTTCTTGAGCAGGACTTTCCTTCTTCTAGGTAGACTTTAATTTCTCACTTAGAGCTTTCCTTAAAGCTCCATAAGCTACAGTTTTTCTAGCCAGCATTTTCTGCCTACGAAACCTAGGTTTTGGGATTTCACTATAGAGTGTAGATAAGGATATATTAGAAGGGGATACTGGTGATTAGTCATGGTGGATTGTTTCTTAAGAAAAATTTGGGAATTTTGGAGGGAAGAAGGGCGATCAGAACTTAAGAAGAGTTTTGACGGTTATGGACTAATGAAGGAGAGGTGTGGTGTATTTAAAGGTGTTTAGGCTTAAATGCAGTAACGACAGCTTTTTCAGAGGTCAATTAGAAGTCTAATCAAGGTGTAAATCCATTCTCTTAGTGAATATTAGTCATCGCTAGGTTTTAGGCAAAAATCCTGGTTTTTAGAGTTCTAGGAGAACGGAACTGGTTCAATGCTCAATAGATAGAATTTTTGGGAGTTTGATGAAAGTAGGACTTCTGCTCATGATTGGAAAATTAATCTTTCTAATTGTGCAAAGTATAGAAAACATACTTGAGCTTTCTCATGAGTATATACTGATGATCCAGGTTCTTCAAGTAGAACTCTCTTGAACATGACTCAAATGCCAAAATAGGAAAAACTTTATAAGAGATCAGTGAGTCATATATACACATGTCACAGGAGTATACTAATTAAAGTATGAGATTGAGTAAGAATTGATCTAGATATTTACAAAAAGTGAGAACTCCTAACCAAAAGAATTTTTTTTTCATTTTCTTTTTTTATTGTGCATTCTGAACTGGGCCTATTAGGTGATGTTAATCATCCCTAACTCCAACCTGATCCTCTCAAAGTTTTCTCTACTCAGTGCCTTAGTGAAGATATCAGCTATTTATTTATCGGTAGCATAGAATTCTATTGAAATCAATCCTTTCTCATAGTTATCTCTTAAAAAGTGGTGTCTAACATCTATGTGCTTAGTCCTCTTATGATGAACATGGTTCTTTTTCATACTTATAGCACTAGTGTTATCACAAAATATTAGAATACATCACACTTCAACTCTAAAATCTACCAACTGTTTTTGATCCATAACAATTGAGCACAACAAGAAGCATCAGCAACATACTCAGCTTCAGCAGTAGATAGGGCCATTGAATTTTGCTTTTTGGTAGCCCATGACACAAGACATGAACCAAGAAAGTGTTCCATACCTGAGGTGCTCTTCCTATCCACTAGAAAACTTGCATAATCAGCATCAGCATATCCAACTAGGTTAAAATTTCTACCTTTGGGATACCACAGACACAAATCAGTAGTGCCTTTCAAGTATCTTAGTATCCTTTTGACAGCAGTTAGATAAGACTCTTTAGGATTTGCCTAAAAGTGACAACAAAGCCCTACACTAAAAACAATGCCAGGTCTGCTAGCAGTAAGATACAGAAGTGAACCAATCATACCCATGTACAGCTTTTGATCAATTAATGAACCAGGTTTATCAACATCTAATTTAGTAGAGGTTGCAATGGGTGTGTCTATTTCTTTGGATTCTTCCATTTTAAACTTTTTGATTAGCTACTTTGCGTACTTCTGCTGATGGATCATGGTTCTACTACGATTTTGTTTGATTTATAAGCCTAATAAGAAGTTAAGCTCACCCATCATGCTCATTTCGAACTTACTCCCTATTAATTTTGCAAAGTCCTTACTTAACTTATCTGTGGTGCCCCCAAAGATTATTTCATCGACATATATTTGTACAACAAGGAGATCCTTACCTTTTTCCCTTAAGAATAAGGTACTATCAATTTTACCTCTTTTATAACCATGCTCCAGTAGGAATTTGGATAGTTGTTCATAACAAGCTCTTGGGGCCTTCTTGAGCCCATAAAGAGCTTTGTCTAACTTGTACACATGTTTAGTACATTCCTTGCTCTCAAATCCTGGAGGTTGTTTCACAAACACTTCTTATTTCAGGTAACCATTTAGGAAGGCACTTTTGATATCCATCTGATGAAGAGTAAATTCCATATGTGCTCTAAAGGCTATGAGAAGTCTAATTGCCTCTAGTCTTGCAACCAGAGCAAAAGTCTCATCATAATCTATGCCCTCCTCTTGGCTGTAACCTTGGACCACCAATCTTGTCTTGTTTCTTGTAACTGTTCCATCTTCATCAAGTTTGTTCTTGAAGACCCATTTTGTACTAATAACTGATCTGTCCTTGGGTCTTGGTACTAGATGCCAAACTTGACTTCTTTCGAACTAGTTGAGTTTATCATGCATAGAAATCACCAAATCTGTATCTTGCAAAGCCTCGGCAATATTTTTAGGTTCAATCACTGACAAGAAGGCATCAAAAGAACACAGATTCTTTAATTGTGATCTGGTTTTGACCCCAGATATTGGATCAGTGATAATATTCTCAAGGGGATGAGAACTTTGATACTTGTGAGGTTTCACAACCAACTGGTTTCTACTAGATGTTTCTCCCATGTTCTGCTGCTGAGGAACAGGAGCATAAACAGGTTTCTTTAAGGAAGTTATTTCAATTCCTCTTTGATTAGTTCCCCCTGTCAGGTTGAACTATATGGAAGAACCTGTTCCATCACCTGTTCCTTCTGTTGATGCCACTTTGTCCTGAGCTGATGCTTCAATCGAGTCCTTTACCAATCCAATGGCTTCATATTCATGTTCCTATCTCTCAGAAAGAATGTTAGTTTTATCAAATACTACATGCACACTTTCTTCTACACACAAGATTCTTTTGTTAAACAGTTTATATGCTTTGCTATGTGAAGAATATCCCAAGAATACTCCCTCATTACTTCTGGGATCAAACATACCTAGGGAGTCTTTTCCATTATTGTGCACATAGCGCTTGCAACCAAATGCCCTAAGATGGGATATGTTTGGTTTTCTCCCTTTAAGTAACTCATAGGGAGTCTTCTCTACCAGAGGTCTGGTCATGCATCTATTGATTATGTAATATGCAGTGTTTACAACCTCTGCCCAGAAGCTGTGAGGCAGTTTACTAGAAAGTAGCATGGTCCTAGCCATGTCCTCAAGGGTCCTGTTCTTTCTTTCAACTACTTCATTTTGATGAGGAGTCCTAGGGGCAGAGAAGTTATGATCTATACCATTTTCATCACAGTATTCAGCAAACTTTGCATTTTCAAATTCAGTTCCATGATCAGATCTAATGGATGCAAGTTAATTTCCTAATTGTTTCTGAGTTTTTCTAACAAAAGTAGTAAACATATCAAATTCTTTATTTTTAGATGTTAGAAATAGTACCCAGGTAAATCTAGAATAATCATCAACAAGTACCATTACATATTTCTTTTCACCTCTGCTCATGGTTCTCATTGGACAACATAGATCCATATGAACCAGTTCCAATGACTTGGATGTGCTTACCATTTTCTTGGTTTTGAAGGATGATCTTACCTGCTTCCCCCTTGCACATGCCTCACAAACATTGTCTTCCTTGAACTTGATGTTGGGTAACCCTATCACCAAGTCCTTGGAGACTAATTTGTTTAGCTAATTCAGACTGGCATGACCAAGTCTTTTGTGCCACAGGAGGGGATCATTAACCAACACACTTAGGCAAGTGAGTTCATTTTCTGACAGAGTGGACAAATTTACAATGTAAATATTGTTAACTCTTTTTCCCTGCAAAACAATCTTGTCAGTGGTAAGGTTAATCACAAAGCATTTGGTAGAGGTGAAAGCTACAAGGTTACCTCTGTCATACAGTTGTGACACACTTATTAGGCTATATTTCAAGCCATCTATCAAGTAGACATTCTCTATGGAATGAGAATCTGTCTTACCTACCTTTCCAACCCCAATGATCTCACCTTTCTTTCCATTACCAAAGGAGACATTACCTCCTTTCAATTCCTCAAGTAAAAGGAACTGGTCTTTGTTCCCAGTCATATGTTATGAGCAGCCACTATCCATATATTATATTTGGCTTCTCCCTTTCACTTGGACCTGCAAAAAGAAATCAGGTGTTAGTCTTAGGAACCCAAACTAGTTTGGGTCCCTTTCTATAGGCAAAAGGATGAATCAAATTCCTTCTTTCCCATTTGGGCAGCTAATTTTCCTTTTGAACAAAAGCTTTGTTCTTTGGATTGGCCTTTTCTTTTGCATTACATTCATTTTTGTAATGGCCAGTCTTACCACAGTGTGTGCAGATTTTATTTTCAGGAAGTGTGAGGTACTTGCTTTTAGTATCCCATTTTGGAGCTTGAGTACTATAGCCAAGGCCTCTTTTGTTGCTACTGTGATGCTCTTGCAGCCAAGAGAGTGCATCAGCGACTTTGTTCCATTTGCAAGTTCTGTCTAGTTTATGTTTCACCTTTCTTAGATCTTCCTTTAGGACTTTGATTAATTCAACTTTCTTATACAATTCATCTTTCATTTTTCCCATATTTTCTTCTAGATTGAGATATGTGTGATCAGCTATCTTCTTTCCTGTTCCTAATTTCAGTTTTAAGTTTTCAGACATAAGTTCTAGGACACTGTTATCATGTTCAAGAACCTGGTTCTTCAACTCAGCATTTGTGTTATCACTCTCATTAGCCCTAGACTCTAGACTTTTGCATTTTTCTTTTAGGATCACACATTCCCTAGACAAAACTTCCTTCTCGTTGTTAATTATCTCAAACTCATCAATGAAGTCTAGTAATAGCTCAGCCAGCCTTTCTTTAGACAAAAATTTAATCTTGTCTTTGAGATGAATAATACTTACCTCTTGTTCATCATCTGATTCTTCGATGGCCATCAATGCTTGCTCTTCTTCAGCTTCATCTTCCGAGTCTTCATCTGAGGTTTCTCCCCAAGCAGCAACCATAGGCTTGCACTACTACAAAAAGGACCTTTAGCGGCAATTATTTAGTGGAAATAATGCAATTGCCGCTAATAGATTCTTTAAGCTGAAATATTAGTGGCACATGGTCATTAGCCACTAAAAAATATCCTTTTACCGACAATAAAAATAATTGCCACTAAAAAATACTAACTAAAATCAATTTTTATTATTTTATCTTTCCCTCCACACCCCAAAAAATAATAATCTTCCCTCCAATTTTTTTAGACAACAATCAATTATTCCCTCCAATTAGAAAATAAGAGAAAACCTAATCCCTTGTTGAACAGGACGTGCCCAAAAATAGGGAAAATTAATCTCGCCTAAAAATAGGGAAAATTAATCGCCCCAAAAACTTAGAACAGGAATAATCGAACAGAGTCGCGACTTTGCAAGCCTACTTCGACCATATTTCGATCATCTTTTTCCCTTGTTGAACGGATGTAGAATTGCGCCAAATCCTACATCGAACATGATTAACAAAGTCACGACTCTGCTAGCCTACATCGATCAGATCTCGATCAACTTTTTCCAGATATAAATCCTCTTCTTCCCCGGGTATAACTTCTTTCTTACCCAGCAAGTGAGATATAAATCGAGTTGGTATTGGTGCTACTCGATTATGCTCAATCTTCGTCGTCAGTATTCTCCCTTTAATCCGTCTCCAACTTCTCTTTTTGTGTAGGTTCAAGATTATTGCAGAAATTTATCATTTCCTTCAATTTCTTGTCTTTTTTGCCAAAAAAAAAATCTGCTTACCAGGTAAACATTTGTAATTTTTGATATCCAACTATTGCGTTCTGAGATTTATAAAAGTATAGTTTTTCTGCATATGCTAAGTCGTTTGTGATAATCGGCTACTGTTAAATTGATGTGCGATTGATTGAGTTTATTCCTCATATGTTCCTCTACTGTTTTATGAATTGATTCCTCCGTATATTTTCTAATGCTAGTGTTATTCTTGCGACTATTCAGAAATTATTTAAGTGTCGTCGATGCATATTGATTTATAGCAGTCAAATCAGTTCAAGGTGGATATATTATAGTGTGTGTGTGCGCGCGCACGTACGTGCAGGCACATACGTGTTCTCTCTATGTGTGTATACAGTATGCAGGAAGAAGAAAAATAACACTGGGACAGTTGGATGTTTCTGGGATGAAGGAGAAGAATTCTTTCATTTTTCTTTCAATTATAGGTAAGAACAGTAAACAAACTATGGAAGATAAAAAGAAACAAAAAATGGATCAACATAGATTGTATTATATGAAGGAAATCACTTTCTATAAAGAAAAAATAAATGATCCATACATTAGTCTTTAAGAAAGATGTGAAGCTATATATGTAGTCTTGACTGATTACTGCATGTGAAGTGAACCAAGATATTCTAGTATGTTGAATTAGCTCCTCTAGAATATGAGTGTAGAGAGTGGCCAGCCAACCAGCTCCAGGATCCTAATACCTGGAGAGGTGTTGATTCATGCCAAACATATTTGCTAGTTACAATTGGACAATACTGATAAATGCTAAGTCTGAAACCCAAAATGATGTTTTTCGTAAAAGTTCTAATCTGTGTCATCTCCTAGATTGCTCCAGAGATTTGAAGTGCACACATAAATTAAGATCCGATTTTTGCACTTCTTTACTTACTAAAGGCTCCATCAAGAGTGCAAGCTATCGTATGGAGAATCTGAGTGATCGCCCGATCCTTGTTATGGCTTATGAACTGTACTCTAAATCTCTAATTCTTGGGTTATATTGTTAAAAGATAAAGTTAAAGTGTTACTTGATTTGATCCATGCAAATGTGAATAGCCAACATTCAAATTTCTCCTACCTGAAGATGATTTTCAATATTAACTGTGATGAATAAGACATTCATTTTGCCTTTCAAGAGAAACTGAGAAACACAGAGGTATCTGTTCATCATAGACTTGCCATTCGATCACCCTAGCAATTTTAAGGTTAAATGAAGATTTCACAGACCACCCAAGAATTCACATTGCTATGCCAATTAAAATAAACAATGTGTTCTCTTAGAAACTTAAGTGTATCATTGCTGAAATTTGCAAATTATTCATCTAGCTCATATCCATATACAATGAGGCTTTGACAATTGTAATATCTTCAATTTTAAAATATATGACGTATGATACTTCTATAATTTATAACTAATAATTCTATTCTTAAAAATTTTACGAGCAAATATATGAAAACCATAGAAGCAGTATAATTTATAAGTTTAATAATTGTATTCTTAAAATGTTTATGAACCAATATATGGAAAGCATAGAAGAAATTAGAGATAGTTTAACTATTTGATAGTTTTAATGGATTTCTGTTTGATAGTTTTAATTCTTAAAATGATATCTCTGAGCTATGGAATTACCTACCTAATAAGATGGTTATTTTATTTGAACTATATTTTTTATTAATTTTTTCTTTTTACTAATGAATTTTTAGCTCTTGCAGTAAGTATAGAACAAAAAAGAATATCTTAAACGTCATGGACAATCCTAGAAATAAAAGATGGATGCATTGTGATAGAGTTAGTAAAGAATATTTGGATGGAGTAGAGGAGTTTATAAACCATGCCTTTTCTGAAAAACAAGATGGAGAACAAATTGCATGTCCTTGTACGGAGTGTGTGCTTATCCATCAAGTAAACCGGACTACAACATATGATCATCTTGTGATTAATAGTATTATGCCATCATATGATACTTAGTTTTGTCATGGTGAGTCTCTAAAGGGATCAAACAATTCTCAAGCAAATAATTGCAGCCAGTCAACTTTAAGGGGCGATGATATGACAGGAATGATACATGATGCCTTTGGAGGCTTTACACAGTTCATGGATACTGACGTTAGTGAAGGGGGTGATATAAAGCATAACTCACAAGAGAATACTGCTCATCCATCTGGAAATCAACCGCATCCAGAGGTGGATAAGTTTGAACGGCTCATGAAGGAGGCAAATGAAGAACTATATCCAGGATGTAAGAAATTTAGCAAAATATCCTTTTTGATGCATCTGTACCGTACAAAATGCATTTTTAAATAGTCAAATGAATTGTTTAATGCTTTGCTTGGACTATTGAAGGATGTGCTGCCTGAAGGAGAAAAATTGCCTCCTTCTTTCTATGAGAACAAAAAGATAGTTGAAGGCTTGGGCTTAAAGTATGAGAAAATTCATGTTTGTCCCAATGATTGCATGCTTTTTAGGAAAGAGTTTGCTAATAATAATGTCAATAAATGCAATGTTTGTGGAGCTTCTAGATAGAAAAATGATGCTAGAAAAATCCCAGCCAAGGTCCTAAGGTATTTTCCTTTAAAACCAAGGCTATAAAGACTGTTTATGTATCGGAAACTTCTAAAGCAATGCGTTGGCATCATGAAGAGCATAACAAAGATGGAGTTCTATGACATCCCGCAGATTCTGAAGCTTGGAAAAAATTTGATAGTAAATATCCTGAATTTGCTGGAGTCCCTCGCAATGTACGCCTAGGATTAGCTTCTGATGGGTTTAATCCATTTGGCACAATGCGAACTGTTCATAGTACATGGCCAGTGATTTTAATGTCATATAATCTTCCTCCATGGATGTGCATGAAACAAGAGTTCTTCATTCTGTCCTTACTTATTCCTGGACCCAAAGCGCCTGAAAATAATATCGATGTATTTTTGCAACCTCTAATTGAAGAGTTAAATGAATTATGGTATGTTGGGGTAGAAACATACGATGCCTCTACTAAGGAGATATTTCAAATGCGAGCAGCTCTCATGTGGACTATAAATGACTTTCCTGCATATGGTACTCTCTCTGGATGGCGCACTTATGATCGGTTTGCATGCCTTTCTTGTAACATAAACACTCAATCTAGAAGGCTGAAACATGGCAAAAAGTTTTGTTACATGGGGCATCGACGCTTCTTGAAGTCGGGACACAAATATCAGAATGATGCGAAATCATTTGATGGGACTAAAGAAACAAGACCTACACCTTATCCAGTATCTGGGTCAGTAGTGCTGAATCAAGTTAAAGATATAAAGTTTAATCTTGGCCAGTCAAGTGAAGGGGTAAGTGGGGTGATGAAAAATACATGAAAAAAGAGAAGTATTTTTTTCGATCTTCCGTATTGGAAATTTAACTTGGTACGCCATAATCTTGATTTGATACACATAGAAAAGAATGTGTATGATAACTTAATTTATACACTATTGAATCTTGGTAAAAAGTCTAAAGACAACTTAGAAGCTCGATTGGACTTGAAGGAGACGAAAATAAGACCAAGCTTATGGCCTCAATATCAAGCTAGTGGGAGAGCATATATTCCTGCTACTTTTTTCACAATGTCTTAGCAAAAAAAGGAGTTATTTTATGAAGTACTACAAAATGCCAAGTTTCCAGATGGCTATGCATCTAATATTTCATGTTGCGTTCGCAAACGAAAGTTATTTGGGCTAAAAACTCACGATTATCATGTTATAATGCAAGAACTTCTTCCTCTTTCCTTGCGGAGATCAGTAGATAAAAGAGTAAGTTCAATTTTAATTGAACTATGCACATTATTTCGTGTTTTGTGTAGCAAAGAGCTAAAACTAGAAGAGTTAAACCTACATGAAGAAAAAATCCCAGAAACATTGTCTACTATGGAGAAACTCTTCCTCCCAGGATTCTTTACTGTTATGATACACTTGGTTATTCACTTGGCAACTGA
>MU787403.1:0-46060 GCA_026770625.1 Nicotiana glauca
GTAGTCATGGATCAAACTCTATAATTATATAGTCATTGAGATTCGAATAGTTTGAAGTATTTCACAAATTGTATTAAGTGGACTATGAGCTATAGTTATAAAATCCCTACCAGTGTATTTGTCAACTTGAGCAGTTAGTTTGTTAGTTTAGACATTCAAAACTGAAGATAATTTGGCCTAGAAATTTGGTATGCACTAGTGTTGATGTCTGAGTATTCAACTGTTAGGAACAAATAACTTTGCATGCCATTTGATAAAGTAGGTTCATAATAAATTACAGTTTTGAAGTAATAGCTAGTCACTGATTAATTCCTGAATTTAAGATGGCATGAGTAGTGTTCAGTAGTGCATGGATTTTAACGATAAGGGTGTCTAAGTGTGATTTAGGAATTGACGTTGTGTTCGACAACTTAAGACTAATCAATGTTTATAATTAATCTTAAAAATCAGAACGGCATGATCCTCATAGGCAAATTATCACTGATCTTGCAAATAAGTTACGTATTACAACAATTGCTTTAACTGGGTCGCTGTACTTTTTGAAGTCCAAATAACTCTAGCCTGTTCGCAAGCTGTGGGGCCTGATTTCGAGATTGCAATATATATTTAACATAGTATAAGTTGGGAATTTCGGGTTAGGTAGCGGATTCAAATTAGGAGGTTGTCCCTTTTGTTGAATCCGGACTTGAACTCGAGGCCCGAATTTTATAATATTAAATAATTAGGGCCTTTTCTTTATTTTCTTTTAGAGACAAAATAAATAGCAAAAATCATAGTCGCTTCAGGATATCGTTAAATAGAAAATGAGACGAGCCTCGCCAATTAAAACACACAAACTGCGGGGACCTTAATAAATGTGTATATTAAAATAAAGCCTTTCGAATTCGGGATGGGCCGTATAGTGAATTTCACGGCCTTCACCAAAGATAATAACGCGCTAGTTGTTAATACTCAATTTTTTCCTATGTGTTTTTATACTCAAAATACTTTTAAAATTGCATATGTATGCATATATGAGCATCCCAAAAGATTTTGGCATTTTAAAAGGATTTTTAAACTAATTTATGGCCTATGTTTACACCATAAATCCCGATAATTATTCCCAAAACTTTCCATTTTGAAGAATAGTTTATTTTATTCTCACGTCTACATCAAAACATAATTTACATGATTTTTTGTATAATTTTACAAGTCTGTTTGGTATTTTAAAACTAAATTGCATGAAATTGCAATTTTATCCCACTTTCAGATTTAGTAGCTATTTTATTTACAAAATCAATCCCAATATTTTTAATTTAATACTTACATATTATTTACTTACTCAATGTTTTTAATTTGACTTTAAACATCTTTTACTATTTTTATAAAATCAAAAGGGAAAATTGGCTATTTCAATTATGGTCTCAATTACTTTCAATTATAGCCTATTTGGGCATCTCAATTTTGACCCCAAATCCAGCCCAAATCGACGACCCAATTCCATTTTAACCCGGTCCTTTACCCGTTTAATTAAACCCGTCCGTTTCATCTTTTAATCCTGGTCGTTGATTATTTTGACCAATGGCCCACAACCACTCTTTCCTTTTCAATTTCAAATCACCCTAACCCTATCTCTCATTTCACTTCGACCGCCGCCCTCAAACCCTCCCCTTCTCTCAAACGCTCTCTAACACTCGAAACCCTAGCCGCCTCTGTCGTCTTCTCCGACCAAATCCCACCGGAGTCCCTGTCTTTTCAGGCCATGGACAGCCTGTGCTCACTTCCCTTCACCCCAAATCGCGGCTATTCAAGGCTTTCAAGGTTCAACCTCAATGAGGCCTATTCAGATCCTCCGCCGATTTGTGTTCCTGTGGCTTCTCCGACTCCGTTCCGACGTGTTCGAGCCTCAAGAGCCTAGATATGGTCCAGACCTGTTCCAGGCCAGATCCTTTCCAANCCCATCGGCGTCCACGGCTTCTTAGGCCATGGACGGCCTGTGCTCTCTTCCATTCACCCCAAATCGTGTTTGTTCAAGGTTTTTAAGGTTCAGCCTCAACGAGGCCTATTCAGATCCTCCGCCAATTTGTGTTCCTGTGACTTCTCCGGCTCCGTTCCGACATGTTCGAGCCTCAAGAGCCTAGATATGGTCCAGACCTGTTCCAGGCCAGATCCTTTCCAAGCCTTCTCGTTTCTAGGGTTTTTGAGAAACCCTGAAAGCTGTTCGAGGTTCTTTCTCTCTTTATTTTTTTAGATATGTGATAGATTTGTGGTGTACTCGAGGTTTCAAAGCTTTTTCCCAAATTTCTCTTTTCAAAATTAGTCAGTTTNAGTTTTTGAGAAACCCTGAAAGCTGTTCGAGGTTCTTTCTCTCTTTATTTTCTTAGATCTGTGGTGTGCTCGAGGTTTCAAAGCTTTTTCCTAAATTTCTCGTTTCAAAATTAGTCAGTTTCAATTTAGGGTTTCCAAAACTTTTAAAACGATTTCTGTTTCTTCTTCTTCTTCTTCTTTTATGTGAATCTGCCTGTATATGCTTTGTTCTTATGTGTTTTCGCTTGTGCATATTTTCTCCTATGTTCTTATGTTTTGCCGCTATTATACATGTTCTTCTACTTGTGCTCTGTTATCTCTTTTATTGTTTCTACAGCATGCTTTCACGTGTCTAGCTTATGTGTTCCTTTACCATTTTCTTACCGAGATTTTGTTTGCCTTTACTAGACTTTTGTTTGAATTCTAAACCTGTTTCACCTACTGTTTCTTAAGTTCTATGTCACCTCTATTCTCTCTTGAACTTGCTTGAGTTCGGAGCTTTTCTTGAACATGCTTTNTGTGCTCTGTTATCTCTTCTACTATTTCTACAACATGCTTTCACATGTCTAGCTTATGTGTTCCTTTACCATTTTCTTACTGAGCTTTTGTTTACCTTTACTGGACCTTTAGTTGAGTTCTAAACCTGTTTCGCCTACTGTTTCTTAAGTTCTATGTCACCTCTATTCTCTCTTGAACTTGCTGGAGTTCTGAGCTTTTCTTGAACATTCTTTGTTTTTACTGTATTGCTTCAAACATACCATTATATCTATGTGCTTTATCATGAGACTCTCTGAGTTTGTTCGATGGCTTGCCCTCTCCTTTCTGTACCCTACTCGAATTTGAAACCCTAGACTGAACTGGAATCTTTCGCTTATGATTTTGAGACTGTCTATGCCAACTTTTTCTTTCTTTTTTGACGCTTGTGTGCTTATATATGAGGGTTTTTCTTTCAAAAGGGTTCTACCATCTTTTAATTGATTCCAATCTCCTTTAATAAGGCTCGATTGATTCCTCACCTTTTTTCAGACTAAGTTCATTCGAACAAAGCTTTTTACTTGCTGTTTGATTGACCTACTTGCCTTATTTCTCACAAATCATGTACCATAGGATTCTTGCCTTAAATAATCCCTATGTATTTACCTCTGTTATGTTACTTTGGAAGGGTTTTTAATTATTCATCTTTCCTTAGTTGTATCATGTCCGTTTGAAATCAAATCCCTTAACCTTAGGGAGACCTTCTGTGATTGATTGTAAACTATTTTCTTGCCTTTTTTGCTTACTTGTTTTCTACACTATAAAAACAAGACATTACACAAAACATTCTATACGAAAAACCTCACAAACACTTCAGATTACACACACAGACACTTCTGAATTTAAAATACTTCGAATACTTTTCACTACACAATTTCAAATACCTTCTCTATTACTACCCCTATTTCTGATACTAAGTACTGTGCTCCTCTCTCTTCTACTGTCTGAAATACCTTTGAGTTACTCTTGAACTCTCAAATATTTGCTAAAGTTTCTGAGCCTGCTCCTGTTGACTTCTAGATGTTACTTGCTTATACTATTTTGTTTTTCTAAAGCTTGCAACTGGTATGTACTTCTAATTAAATAATACCCTCCAAACTATGTGCTTACTTCTCCTCTTCTGTTATGCATTCTTCACTATGTGTTCATCCTAGTCTGTCATGCTCTCTTTCATTATGTTTCTGCATCTTTAAGTCTGTTGTGCTTTCTTGCTTTCCTCATGTTTCTGTAAATGCTTTCTTATGTGATTCCCTGTCCCCTTGACCCCCTTTCTTATGTGTGAGTGCAATTCTGAGTCATGTTGGCATTCTATTATTTCCATTCATGACTTAGAATCAGGTTCTCTTGAACCTCTACTCAAATCAATTCCCATTCCCTTTACCCCATATGTGCTGAGCCTTAACTCAGGACATGTGGTGTCCTAATCACCATCCAGACCCAAATTTGACTTCTAAAAGTATGCTCTTTATTTGTCGGCCAAGCAGATGGTCGGGAGTGTGCCAGTCTCCGCGCATGGTTGGGTATGACCATCCTCTGCTATGGCTCCCTAACGCTCTCTCACTTTGCACTTATTCCTAGTTTCTAAGTTCTGCCCCCCTTTGGTAAGCCATGCTTTGGGATCCTCGAGCTCCTTCTGAACTTGGATGCCTCAGGGATGGCAATTCCACACTGCACTATTCTGTTACAACAATTGTTATCCAGAGTGTAAGCACTGCCTGGAGTCCTTGAGGCTCCTTGGAACTTTGAAACACTTTGGGTGAGAGAAGGCCTTGGAAATCTAGAATCCGGATTTGGTGAAACACATGTTATTGGATATTAAGATTGAATTAGACTGCTCGGATCTAGCTGTAGGTTGTGATGTATTTTTAATTGTTTTCTTTCTTTCTTCTGGTTCTGTAATAATCTTGTTAAAAGGAACTCGGGGAGTATTAGTAAAAAGAGTATGGGAGGGGTTTATTTTTTTTTTTACTGCATCAAACTAAAAGGGTAGATATCATGCCTTAGGACTTTTAATTTTATCACCTAGATACCATGCCTATAGGAGATATGTTTAAATCAGTCGCCTAGATACCATGTCTATATGACCAGCATTTAATCACCTTGTACATCATTATAAATCCTGCCTATAGGACTTAATATTCATGTAAATCAGTTGCATATAGAAACTATGTCTATAGGAAGTGCATATGCGTTAGGCAAATTATAGGGTAATCAAACAATCACTCTTTCACCAGTTAATGACAGTGCTTAAAATCAGCTATAGATATCATGCCTTTAGGGGTTCGTCTCAAACTCGCTTGATTCAGTTTTAAGGAACAACAACCTGTCAATTGGCCTTTAACGTAGCATTTTCAGTAAAACTCTTATCAAACCTGTAATGCTTTTAAAATTCTGTAAATCTGCATGCAATGCTCTTAAACTTTTCAAACTTGCGTCTTTCTTCTGAAACAATTCCTTTAGATCTTCTCCCTAAATTCTATTCATCTCTTGAATCTATCTTTCAAAACAGTCTTTTAACTCACTCTTTCTTTTAAGGTATTTTCACTTTCTAAAGTCCTCTTCACAAGTCTACTATATTTTCACTCAAACAAATATGCTGATTTCAAAGTCATTTCTACACTTCTGCAATTTTCAACTTTCTATTTTAACTCTTCAGCATTAGGCTCTTGTCTGGAATCAGTGTTTTCTGAATAACTTATTTAAAATACTTCAATTTCTGACAATCGGATCCGAGTTGCCTAATGCAGGCTTTTAATCTAATTCTATGTGTTAAACTAGTCCGTCCGCCGCTTAAGTTTTAATTTAAAGACCAAACCAGTATGTGCAAGGCATGCTAAACTATATGACTTACGGGGTTTTATGTGAGTTGTGCATGTTTGTTTGTCAATCCCCTTACTTGTTATTTGTTTTGGTTGTCAAAATTAGTATTTTATCCTTTAAACCCCATATATGCCTTACCCCTTTTCTTCCCCTTTAGGATTAGAAGTCCTAATACCCCTGGACTGATAGGTTGGGACGTGTACTAGCATGCAATAAGTAAACGAGACTAATCGCGTTTAAATACCTTAACGGGGTGGGAAGTGTAAAATATGGATATAATGACCGGTGCGCTAATATCTCGTGCGACCCCTCTTTTGAGGAGTGATTGCTGGACATTGCATTGATGTGATCCATATTTTGTATTAACCTAGGACCCCCCTTTTCTTTTCCTTTCATTTGCAGTTTCTTCTTTAATTCTGTTCTTCGAATTAATTCCTTTTTTTCTAAAGACTGTCTCTTTCTGTCTTCTTTACCCTTTTCAAAACTTGAAACTTATTCGTGATTCTTATGTGCAAAGTTTTACTTGTTTTCTCTCACTTCCTTTTAAAGTCACAATTAAAGCATGGCCGGGAACCACACTAGTGGATCTTGAGGGGTGCCTAACACCTTCCCCTCGAGATAATCTCAAGCCCTTACCCGAACTCTGGTTTTCTTTCAAAATCGCTTCTTCTCTTTAAAGTATCCTAATGCACTATAATCATTAGGTTGCGACTCTTCAAATTCCATAACCCGATTCGTCAAAAGGGAATAAGAGTTGTTTTGTCCATAATGTCGTAAACCCGACTTCTTTCTTTTTAAAGAAGGGGGAAAAAAGGGGGGCATCGACACTATCACTTTAGGCGCACTTTTAATAATTTACTTTCTTAATCTCGGGTGCACATTCATGTGACCCAAATCCAAATCTCAACAAAGTCGAAATATGTCAATAACCACGGGTGCATTGATATGACGTGGTTCGAGATGTGTTTTCGCGACGTTGCAATTCTCGTTAAAAAAAATAATCATAAATAGAAGAGGTTAAAGTTAAAATTTGCACATAGGTTCATAATTGTTAAAATTAGATAATTTAGGCCAAGTATAAAAGTTGAGCGACTGTGCTAGAACCACGGAACTCGGGAATGCCTCACACCTTCTCCCGTGTTAACAGAATTCCTTATTCGGATTTCTAGTTCGCGGATTGTAATATAGAGTCAATCTTTTCTTCGATTCAGGATTCAAACCGGTGACTTGGGACACCATAGATCTCCCAAGTTGCGACTCTGAATCTCTTAATAAATGAACCCCGATTCGATTGTCCTTTAATTGGAAAAACTCCCTCTATTATACCCTTCCGGGGTGTAGTAGGTAAAAAGGAGGTGTGATAGCTCTGGCGACTCTGCTGGGGACTGGAACCCAGAACTTCATTCAGGGTTCAAGAATTCGAGCTTAGAATAATTGTTGTGTTTGGCTTTATCTGATTTCGCTACATGATCTGTGCTTAATGTGCTAATTGACTGCTTTAATCGCTTTGATATTCCGTGAACTGTTTATAAACTGTGCCGAAACCTATCTCTTCTCTGAGTCTTCTAAATCATAAAGAAGGGTGCACTTTATGTGACTTATTTACTGTATAGAGTCTACACCAATTTTAGAACGAGGTTCGGATAAGTTGCTAAGCCGGTGATGCTTCTGTATTCCCGGTACGCTGCCTCCCCCTCGGTTCGAGCTGTCCGCTCGGGTAAGCCAGGTTTAGAACAAACGCCCAAGTTTTGAACCTAGAATAACACATCCTCATGCCGGATACCTAGTAGGAACGCTTATCCGCATCATGTGCATTTGACTTAGGGGATTCAACACTGGGGTTGGGTCTGTCTAGGACAAGCGACCCGAAATGGAAAAGACCATCCTGCTGCATCCTGTTTATTTACCGCATTTATTTGCTTCTGACTTGCATGCTGACCGACTTCTGAAAATTGGGAATATTGGAAAATTGTGAAAAAGAGAAAAATAGCAGTGTAGAGAGATAATTACTTATTTTTAGAAAAAACCCAATGCCCGAGTAGTGTCGAAACTCTACCGAATTTTTGAGAAAATGAAAAAAGAAAGAAAGAAAGAAAGAGAAATGTTTGATCTATTTGAATGTCAAAATAAAAGAGTCTTGTTTTCAAATTCAGTTTATTTTCTTAGGCCCAAACTACGCACGTTTGATTCTCACCGGATGTGAGATACGTAGGCCACCCTCATCGGGTCCAACCTCCCCTTTTGCAAAAATAGCCAAAAAATATCAAATTTTAGTTGTCGTCATAAATAAGTCGGGTGATGCTGTTTTTGCCAAAAATAGCCGAACGTTCTCGAAAGGGATGCTGGAGGGCTTATTTTGCATAAACAGCCATTGTTGGTCATTTTTAAGGCTATGACCGGTTAGCCCACACAACCTTAAAATCTTCGTCACCAAAGTGCTGAAAGGTCGTGTTCGAAAAACCGGGTCTTGTATTTTAATTTGAAAAAAGAAGTCAATTTTGTTTTGAGTCAAATAAATTTTACCTTTTACTTAATCACCTTAATAAATGTGCAGGATGAGCATAAACTAAATTGAGCCATTAACAGTCTTTAGTGAGGTCCCTTTACAGCTCCGCATGTGGTGGAATGATTTGGAAGAAGGTAACAGAAAGATAGTGGTGAGAGTCCTAGGGGGTCTCGTCAATCTGCTGAATGTCAAGCCAAGGTTGGACATCATCGAGGCTTTAATACCGTTTTTGGATCCGACCTGGAATGTATTTCGCTTTGCTGATTTTGAGCTTAGACCTACGCTGGAGGAAGTCTCGGGTTATGCGGGTCTGAATGGAAATCTGAGGGGCCAATATTTATTGTCACCAAGACTGGTATCTCCGCACTGATTTCTGGATTTGTTAAATATTAGCCGGAATGTGCAGAACGAGGATTTGTCTGGAGGATGTTGTAGTCTCCAGTTCCTGTATCAACAGTATGGTAATCCTCGGGGTTTCGAAGAACCAAATCTCGGGCTGACTCACGCTGGAAACAGAAACAAGTGGGAGGCAAGACGAGCTTTGGCATTCATAACGGCATTCCTGGGAGTCATGGTTTGTCCACGCCAAGATAAGAAAAATAGAGATAGGCCTTATAGGGATGGTCGATGTTGCAATCAAAGGGGCCGATAGTAATGGGTTCCTTTAATCGTGTCAGAAATCTACCGAGCCTTGACCATATGTCGGGAGGGAGGAAATTTCTTCCAGGGTTGCAATGTGCTACTCCAATTGTTGATGCAAGAACATCTTTGCCACCGAGTACGATACATGAACCACGGGTTGACCGGATCGAGCTGCATCGAGGGATTTGAGAAACTAGTAATTGGTGTTGCTTTCCCTGAAGGTGCCGAAGCATGGCTTGTGCGACTGAGGTCATTGACTGCCAATCAAATTGAATGGCCGTTTGGATGGTTGCCCGCTACTGAGGTGGTATACATGTCGGCGAAAGAATGTCATGTTCTCTTGATGGGTATCCGTAGTATCCAACCATTTGCTCCACAACGGGCACTGCATCAATTGGGAAGGTTTCAAGTGGTCCCTACTGATGAAGACCTAAGTAAGCACGTCATTGAGTTGAGCCCGAGAGCCGCATTTACGGAAGATAAGATTCGAAAGCTATGGAATGAATGCAGATTCCTCGAGCCTAGAACAATGGTCCGAGACCTAGCTATGGGTGAGGTGGATCCGAAGTACAATGTTTGGTTCGGGAAAAGGTTTCAGATTCTGCAAAGGCCCACCAAAAGAGCCCACGTCCAGCAGTTTACTGATGATTCACAAGAGCAGTGGGGTTGGTTAGCAAAAGAAGAAAGCTACAGGGCAGAAATAGGCAAGCTAAAACAACAAATTAGGGACCTGATGTTCGAAAACAGTGTGCAAGTGGTTGCCGACAAAGGGGAAAAGAACAAATTGGCCCAAGAAAATGAGGCGCTGAAGGCACAAAATTGACAAATGAGGATAGATGCTGACAACCAACAAAGGAGCTGGTTGGATAAAAGATTGATAAACGGACTGAAGAAGGAAATCATTGATTGCCGGGATGATCTGAGGAAATCCGAGGGTACCATAGCACAGCTCCGGGCATAGTGGGCAAAAAGAACAGAAGAGCGCACACAGTACTTACAGCGGGTGAAAAGGGATTATGAAAAGATCATGGCCAATCTGAAAAAGAAAACAGCCACTCTTGAGAACAAAGCAGCTGAACAAGACAATGCTTTTGAAACCGAAAGTGGGCACTGCTACGACTTGTTAGCCCGAATGGAAGATGAAATACAGCAGCTGCAGAATCAGCATCTTCAGGATTCTTAGGTTTTGGAGGCCCGTAATGATCAAATAAGGTGCCTGCTCATAGAAAAATGTCGAACCAGGGACAAGATTGAGACTGTCGCTCATGCTATCGTTAGGAGGTGCCCAATGTGTGAAGACATGACCCGCACTACCTTCTTCTCGGCAGTAATGATTTTTGTCAAGCGGACAATGCATGAACGGGAGAAAATTGAACGGGATCTTGCACCTAAGACCGCGGCAAGGCCGAACGATGCCTCGCAGGCACCAACTTCTGGAGCTTTAATGTATTCATAGTTCGAGTCGGTATTTTTTGTTTTTAGAGCCTGTTGTCTGTCTGTATATTCTCTTTTCGCGTCAGAGTATGTTAGTAGTTTTTGAGTCTGTATTTGGTTTTTCAAGTTTGTTATTTTCCTTTTCAAAATGATTAGTTTGCAATAGAATGCTTTGTTAATGATAATTGAAAAAAAAATCCAAAAATGGCGTCTTTATTTTTCGCATTTGTGGTCAGAACTATGCACGGTCTAATTCATGCGGGGACATGATACGTAGAAAATACACATCAGATTCGACCACCACCATTAAAAATAAAAGAAAAAGGGAATAATAGAAAAACAAAAAAGAAAGAAATAAAGGAAATAAAGGAAAGTTTGGGAAGCACTCAAAGGAGAGCGCAATTATAAGAATTCGGAATGACGCACGTAACTGAAGCAAATGCATGATATGATAGAAAGGTTTAACTGCCTAGGTGCATTGCATCCCTGATATGTGTTTACCTATCTGTCAAATGCCCTAACGCTAACGTGATGGCTTCATTTTGGTGCATTCACATCAGAAATGTGGTTGGTCTGTGGTTTAAAGTGGTAACTCTTCCCTGCGACACAAAGGCAAAAGACAATGGCAGAGAACATCAGAACGGAGTGGGTTGGTGCTGAGGCCCGAAAACAGCTGGTTGAATAGGACAACGGGTTAGTAGAAGAAGTGAAAATGTTGAGACAACATATGACAGACATGTATCAGTCATGGATGGCTGGGAAAGCACCACCCCCGCCACCGCCTAGCTTCCTGGACTCTGTCCTTACCGAAACACCTAACACAATAACGGATGATCCTTCATACTCTCCATATCTACCCGCTTATGATAGCTTTTCCAGCCACCCGAGTAGCTCCATCACTCGTCGTCCAACTTTATTTTCCCAATTCTACTCCCCTCCCTAGCGCTACTTCTCTTAAAGGGACTCCCAAAGACATGCTTCACTTTCCAAGTACCCAGCTCCACGAAATGCCTATCCACCCCCACGAGCATACTAGAAACCTCCTGGATCCGGTTTCCGGCCGAATTAGGCATTTAAGAATGAGAGGTTGCTGAAACGAGAAAAGGCTCTCATCCCTATTGAAGAATCTTATGCAAGTCTGTTTGAAAGGCTAAAACATGGTAGCCTGATTGAGCCGCTCACCGGATATACTCCAGATTCATGTGTAAGAAGCTTTGATCCAACTGCACGATGCGCGTACCACTCCAATGTCCCAAGGCATAGCATCGAGAGCTATCGTTCTTTGAAAAGGGAAATAGAAAGAATGATTTACGAAGGAGTGATTGTGATCGATGACAGTAATAAAGAGCATGTGAATCCTCTTGGGGATGTATTGACTAAAGCTGAAGGTGTTGAAAAAGATAAAGATCTTGGTAATATTAATGCAAAGTTCGGTGGCTAAGATGTCGTGCTTGGTAATTGGGAAGACGCTCCATTTTTGGTCAGCCGGAGTAGAATCTTGGTGGCTTATTTTGTTATCACTTCTGTTGTTCGGGTTATTTCATGGATGTAATCCAGATATTGTCTTATAACTCAAACCTTTTATCCTTTTATTTTTATTTTGATTGTAGCATCTCAGTTAGTGTTGTCTAGGTTTGTTCAAAGGGTTGTACCCCAGTTTATTGTGATTGTTTTGATTGTACAAACCCTTCTCCCCGTCTGTCTAATGCAATTCTTTGTGTCCCGTTATTGCTAGTCATTTTCTTTGGTTTAAGTCTTTCCCCTTTATAGTTCTTTTTCTTTCAACTCCAGTGACATGACATGCGCGCATAATTTTGGCCTAATCTTAAAAGTTAATCATGAAGCAGTTGAAAGATGATCGGGACACTTAAGGGAAATAAGAACATATTGAGATCATTTAGAGCCCGAACCATATGAAAGTGGGGTTAATATAACATAAAGGAACCTTATGTTTCATGCCGCATCAGCAGGAAATTAAAGGACAAGTTTGCCCAAAATTGGAAAAATAATAAGAGTGAGAGTGTGGTCCAACAATGCTTTAAAATGGAAAAATGGGAAGGGCGAATGTGTGTATGGTTATCAAGTCTGGCCCAAGAAGAAGATGTTACGAATGTCTGATTAACGGCGTTGCCTATACTTGGCATGTTTTGAAGATTGGAATGACGGAGGCATTTTGTTCTGCTACCTAAAAACCTTACCCTTCGTTACCCCTTTGAGCCTTACTTGTTTTCTTTCATACCCCTCGTTCGGAATCAATCGCAAAGATTAGAAACGTAAGCATGAAAGATGAAGAAAAAGAAAAACAACAAAAGAGAAAGGAGATAAGAAAAGAAAAAGGAAAAAGAAAAATAGTAATAAGTGAAAAGGAAAACAACAAGGAATTGGGAACTACGTTTGACCTGATTCCTCAAAGAGGATACGTAGGTGCTTCACGGCTCGGTCATAGTGTCACAAAAAAAATCCCCAATCAAGAAACTGGGGCAAAGGTTGTGTTTATTGTAAATAAATCTGGTTCTAAAGGTTGTAATCTTGAACCCAAATTGATGTGTTTTTGAGCCTTTAAGTACCCTTTCTTTCTAGCCCTATCCAAAATCCCACATTACGGTCCAAAGAAAGACCTTCTGATCAGTCTTCAAAAAATGCCAAGTCTGGCAAATGGAAGTCGAGAATAACGCTTCGGTCCCCAGCATAAAAGAAATAAAAAGAGAGTCGTATCGGTAACACCCCAATCCCCAGCTGAAAAGTAATACACATGAGAGTCTTATCGGTGAAAACCTTCACAGGTACCATGGGCGATTGCAAGTTGAGAGAAAAACCAAAATGAGAGAGACTTGCTAGTGAAAACCCTTCGGGCATTACAAGTCAAATAAGGATTGAGAATCAGATGGGAAATCACTAGACAATGATTGTGAAAGACGATTAGCGACGGAGGATAGGCCACGTGTGCATGTCATGACCATTAGCGTTGGTATCCGCGCCTGATAGGTTTCTACTTTATAGTTTTTCTTGTTAGGAGTCATCTCTTTCCTTTGCCTTTTACTCTGTTCCTTTTCTTGTTCATTCTTTGAGTCGGTCAAGTCAAAACAAGTAAGAAATGACCTCAAAATTTGCCAATCAACTTTAATTTGCACACGACGAGATCTGTGCTAGTACATCAAAGTGGCATAAGTCAGAAAAGGATAACAAAAGTGCACTGAGCTGGTAATAGTCAACATGCTTTGAGATTCGCGCAAAATACCCAAGATTGGCCCATATCAATTCATGGACAGTGCAACAGAAGGAGGGCCAGGGTGATTGAATCAAGGGTATATTCAATGATGAGGTTGACAAAAGGGTGGACCAGTTTCAAGAAGGATATCCCTAGCAGAAATCGAAGGTTATAAACCTCAAGGCCAAGGCCAGTGGACAAATCAAGAAAGAACAACGCAGAGAGCGATGGACGTAATCTAGAAATTCATATGAGACTCAAAGGTTGGGGAAATGCCAGTTCACGAACAATACCACAAAAGAAGATATTGGGTCTGAACGGAGAAGATGTATTGCGGTGATACAGATGACGAGAAAGTGGTGATTCAGTAAACATGCAAGATCTTCAAATGGAAATCAGCTGCCATGGAAAATATATGGGGTAAGATAAGAGGATAAAAGTGGAAAACAACAGCGACAGGTTTGTGAATAAGGAGTCGTCCAGAAGGGCGGAAGTTATCAACAAGGTTTAAGGCAGTCGGGCAAAGCAGAGCGGGGAAAGGAGGAAATCATCCCCAGCGAGAATGTCACAACTGACCACCACTTTCAAAACTGACAAATTTTTTTTTGTATATAACAGGGAAAAAAGCAGCGCAAGGAAATTGAAAAAAGGAGACGACAAAGGGATGTTTCTCAAATCTTTACCCTTATTTGTCTTGCTATCGTATAAAAAATCTTAGTCCGATGAATTTTTCTCCTAAGATAAAAAAATCTTAGTCCGATGAATTATTCTCCTAAGATAGAAAATCTTAGTCCGATGAATTACTTTCCTAAAATAGAAAATCTTAGTCCGATGAATTATTCTCCTAAGATAGAAAATCTTAGTCCGATGAATTATTCTCCTAAGATAGAAAATCTTAGTCCGATGAATTATTCTCCTAAGATAGAAAATCTTAGTCCGATGAATTATTCTCCTAAGATAGAAAATCTTAGTCCGATGAATTATTCTCCTAAGATAGAAAATCTTAGTCCGATGAATTATTCTCCTAAGATAGAAAATCTTAGTCCAATGAATTTTTCTCCTAAGATAAAAAATATTAGTCCGATGAATTATTCTCCTAAGATATATAAAATCTTAGTCCGATGAATTATTCTCCTAAGATAGAAAATCTTAGTCCGATGAATTTTTCTCCTAAGATATCAAATCTTAATCAGATGAATTTTTTCTCCTAAGATAACAAGAAGTGGAAAGCAAAAATGGTAAAGTTACAGATAACAAGAAGTGGAAAGCAACAATGGGAAAGTTATAGATAAGATAACAAAAAGTGGAAAGCAACAAGTGGAAAGTCTCAAATAAGATAACAATAGTAGGAAGTAATAGTTGGAAAGTTTCAGATAAGTTAAACAAAAAGGGGAATGCAACAAATGAAAAGTTTCAGGCAAGATAACAAGAAATGGGAGTAGGCAATTGGAGAAAAGATAACAAATAGTAGGGAGTAGCAATTGGAAATTTAACAAAAATTGATCTAGTCTGATGAATTATCTCCTAGAGTCAAAAATCTTAGTCTGATGAAATTTTTCTCCTAAGATATCAAATATTAGTCCGATGAATCTTTCTCCTAAGATCACAACAAAATGGACCTAGTCTGATGAATTATCTCCTAGAGTCAAAATCTTAGTCCGAAGAAATTTTCTCCTAAGATATCAAATCTTAGTCCGATGAATCTTTCTCCTAAGATCACAACAAAATGGACCTAGTCTGATGAATTATCTCCTAGAGTCAAAATCTTAGTCCGAAGAAATTTTCTCCTAAGATATCAAATCTTAGTCCGATGAATCTTTCTCCTAAGATCACACAAAATGGACTTAGTCTGATGAATTATCTCCTAGAGTCAAAAATCTTAGTTTGATGAAATTTTTCTCCTAAGATATCAAATCTTAGTCCGATGAATCTTTCTCCTAAGATAACAGAATAAGACTTAGTCTGATGAAATTTTCTCCTAAGATATCAAATCTTAGTCTGATGAATCTTTCTTCTAAGATAACAAACGAGGAAGCAACAATTAGGAAATTTGCAAGAAAGTAATCGGAAGATCGAAAATTCTCGACCAGGTTCAAAACAGTCGGACAAAGCAGAGCATGGAGAGGAGCGAAGAAAAACCGTCCCCAGCAGGAGCATCACAACCAATCACCACATTTTAAACTGATGAAATTTTCTTTGATTCGAAACAGGTTCAGTAAATGTTATTGATGGTGGAAAGGCATGATACAAGAAAGATTGTCAAACTGGGGAAGAAAATTTTTCTTTCATCTTGAAAATTTTTCTGAAGTCAGGTACCCACTTGAAAAAAAATATATAATTCCCCAGCAGTTTTCAGAAAAATGAAATACCAGTTTTAAGGGAAATAGTTTTGAAGGAGCAAGATGAAACACATGTTTTGAAGAAAGTAGTTTTGAAGAAGGAAGATAGCACCGGTTTTAAGGGAAGTGGTCTTTGAAGGAGGAAGATAACAAATTTTGGAAAAAAAATGTTATCCCCAGCAGTTTGCAGGAAGACAATACAAGTTTTGAGGGAAGCGGTTCTGAAGAAAGATAATTCAAGTTTAGAGGAAAATTGTTCAGGAAGCAAGGGGGAACAATGGCAATACGAATGCAGTTTTAAATTACAGTTGAGGTCAGGTGCCTGCCTGAAGATTGGAATGGCGTTATATTTTTGAGAAGTTGTTGAAGTCAGAAGCCCGCCTGGAGATCAGAATGACGTTTTATATTTCTAAGTTGTTATTGAAATCAGGAGCCCTCCTGGAGATCGGAATGGCATTTTATATTTCTAAGTTGTTGTTGAAGTCAGGATCCTGCCTGGAGATCGGAATGGCGTTTTATATTTCTAAGTTGTTGTTGAAGTCAGGAGCCCGCCTGGAGATCGGAATGGCATTTTATATTTCTAAGTTGTTGTTGAAGTCAGGATCCCGCCTGGAGATTGGAATGGCATTTTATATTTCTAAGTTGTTCTTGAAGTCAGGAGACTGCCTGAAGATAGGAATGGCGTTTTATTTTTTAAGTTGTTGTTGAAGTCAGGAGCCCGCCTGAAGATCGCAATGGCGTTATATTGCTAAATTATTGAAGTCAGGAGCCCGCCTGGAGATCGGAATGGCGTTTTGTATTTCTAAGTTGTTTTTGAAGTCAGGAGCCCTCCTGGAGTTCAGAATGGTGTTTTATATTTCTAAGTTGTTGTTGAAGTCAGGAGCCCGCCTGAAGATCGGAATGGCGTTATATTTTTGAGAAGTTGTTGAAGTCAGGAGCCCACCTGGAGATCGGAATTGCGTTTTATATTTCTAAGTTGTTATTGAAGTCAGGAGCCCGCCTGGAGATCGGAATGTCATTTTATATATCTAAGTTGTTGTTGAAGTCAGGATCCCGCCTGGAGATCGGAATGGCGTTTTATATTTCTAAGTTATTGTTGAAGTCAGGAGCCTGCCAGGATATTGGAATGGCGTTTTATATTTCTAAGTTGTTCTTGAAGTCAGGAGACCGCCTGAAGATCAGAATGGCATTTTATTTTTTAAGTTGTTATTGAAGGCAGGAGACCGCCTGAATATCGGAATGGCGTTATATTTCTAAATTGTTGAAGTCAGGAGCCCGCCTGGAGATCGGAATGGCGTTTTATATTTCTAAGTTGTTGTTAAAGTCAGGAGCTCGCTTGGAGATCAGAATGGCATTTTATATTTCTAAGTTGTTATTGAAGTCAGGAACCTGCTTGGAGATCGGAATGGTGTTTTATATTTCTAAGTTGTTGTTGAAGTCAGGAGCCCGCCTGAAGATCGGAATGGCATTTTATTTTCTAAGTTGTTGTTGAAGTCAGGAGCCCGCCTGAAGATCAGAATGGCATTTGATTGTCTAAGTTGTTGTTGAAGTCAGGAGCCCTCCTGGAGATCGGAATGTCGTTATATTTCTAAGTTGTTGAAGTCAGAAACCCGCCGGGAGGGCGGAAGGTTACAACAAAAATCCCGAGCATAAATCCAAATTCAGAAATCAGAAGGAAGTCAACAGTGGCCGGAAGAAGGCAGTTCAAGCTTCGAAGGGAAAATAATTCGAAGCTCACAAGAAGGAAGAAAGCAGTTCGAGTTCGGCAATCGAGAGAAGAATACAAGTCAAGTCACAAATAAAGAAAAATCAGTGGAAACACAAGAGCAAGCAAGGCAACAAGAGACACAGGAAGAGCAAGTTGAAGAGCCAGATAAGATTTTGTAATTCATAGACTAGTCTAGTCTAGCTTCTTAGCTTCTTTTCAGCATGGTGTAATAAGGAGGTCGGTAAGCAAGAGCAGCAGCAATAGCAGTGACAGTAAAATCAGAGTTCCATGGTAGTCCCAGCTACCAAAACTTCCCGAACTACATCGACTTGATACCCTTTTATCCAGGGATATGTAGGAAACCTTTGAAGCATAGGTTCAGTCAAATCTTTCAAAAATTCTTCACATGGAGGACTCAAACGGGCAAAAATCGCTCGTATCCGCTCACTTTATCTTTGCATGAAACTCTTCGTGTTTTCGGACAAAGAGGGGCAGCTGTGAGCACGTAATTTTTGCCCTATATGAGAATCACTCCCAAAAATTCAAAAAAATAAAATAATTTTGCTTGTTTGCAATTGTTGTGAATTTTGTGATATTTTTAGTAATTGTTTGCGTTTGTGTGTGCATGTTTATTTGTTTAAATTAATGAAAATACAAAAATATGTTGCATTTGCATTTAGGATTTAATTTTACAATTATGAGTAATTAAGTTCGTCTTACAAAAATGAAAATCACAAAAAAAAATGTACTTTGCATTTTTAGCATTTAATGTCCAAATTATGTGATTTTATTTTTTGGTATTTAGTTGTTTGTGGTAATTATTATTAAGAGTCAATTAGTATTTTTAAGATAATTTTGGTTTTACAATTTAATCTAGGATTTTTGGTTTTAAAATTAGGAAATAAAAAGAAAAGAAACAAAATGGAAAATTAAGAGAAAACCGGATTGGGCCAGCCCAAAATAACCCCAAAATCAGGCCCAAAATAACCCTTTACCAGCCCAATACTCGCCTGAAACCCAGTCTGCCCCAACCTCGCCCCAAACGACGACGTTTTGGTCGTGACAATCTGAACCGTCGATCTCACTAGATCGAACGGTTTAGTCCGTCTCCAGCACCAACCAAACGACGTCGTTTAAAGCGTCTCCATCCAAGCCATTGATCAAACGGTCACAAATCTCCCTCACAGATCAAACCCCAGCACTAAACCAAACGACCCCGTTTCCTTTCCCCAAATTGATCTGAACCCTCCATCGCCCTTAATCCAACGGTTCAGATTGATTGAATCCTTTTTAATATATCAACCTCCCCAATACCCCTAAACCTATTTCCATTCCCAAACCCCTCCGTTCCAATCGTCTCAGAGACCAAAGTAACACAACCAGCCTCCGCCACCGGAAGTTGCCTCACGGCGGTTTCGGCGGCCCAAATGCCTCCAGTTGTATACCTTAGCCTCCTCTTGACCTCCTCGTTCCAACCCCGTACTCCCCTTTCGTCGAATCTTAGCCCATCCCCTCGAATCATCAAAACCCTAGCGCCGCTTTGAAGATCTATGGTGGTGGCGCCACCTCCGAACAGCCCCAAACTTACACCATTTGACCCCTGGACGTCCCTCACCACTAGAACACCATTGCTTTCCTTCGAATCCCGACCCCCTCCTCGAGTATCGATTTGAAGACATGAACCGTAGCGTCGCCACAAGATCCTTTGGTGGCGGCGCCAAGCCTAAACCGCCCCAAATCAACACCAGTTGACCACCCAAACCCCCTTGTCCCAAATCCTATGTCAGTTCCACTCGAATCAAGCCGGAATTTGACAAATTTTAAATCGACTGGATGAACCATAGAAGAACCAAAAACTGGGAATCTATCCAAAAGGAAAAAATTGAGGTCGTGACCGACCTTAGTCGTGTATTCTCAGTCGAGAACACTCGATTAAGGTCCGTTTCGACTTCAAACTTAAGTTGAGGTTTCGACTAAAATGAATGGGAGTTTGGTATGAGGTTTCGAGGTATTTTCCTCTCTTTTCTTTTGTTTTGTTGGTTGGTATTGCTTATCTAATTAATTGTCATTGTAATTTATCATTTTTGTCAATTATTTTCTTCCTTCTCCAATTGACCTTTTTCTGGTCCAATTTTCATCACTTATTTGTTAGTATATCTATTAGGCTATTGAATCGTTTGAATGTGTTTGTCCGTTAGTGTGATTTTAAAGTCAGTGACCATAAGTTCTTGTAAAAAAGAAAATTGTGACTGTGCCTGTAGATGCTTGATGTTACTATTGGTTTAAATTGTTGCATTTGCATTATGTTTGATTCCCTATTAGAAATCCGATACTGAGTTTCAAATGATTTTGAAGTATATTTGGTGTCGAAACTGAAGTTTCACTCTGCCCAGTTCACTCAGTAGTTGAATTAGGAATTAGTTTGGTTAATCGTTAGGATGATTGGTTATAGTTGATAGGCAGTAAATCACAGGGGTTTCAGGGGTAGTTTAGGATGTCAAAAACTTAGACAAATGGTCTAGTTGAGTGGGCTATCAGTAAAGTGCTAAGGAACCAATTAAACTAATGACTTTGTTTAATAAGTGATGGGCTGGAAAGGTCAGAAGTACATAGGGAATTGATTAAACAACATGCAGCCTATACTTGATTGAGTTTAATAATAGGTTAGACACTTAATAGTGGGGAATAAAGACATAGTAATATGGGGATTTTAAGGGAAATTGATTAAAGAATAGGCTGCCATACTTAATTGAATTAAAAATGAATTAGACACTTGCTAGTGGGGGTCACAGGGAATATTATGGGAGTCCCTTTTTCCTGAATTATTTAAGTGTCACGTCCCAAGAAGGGATGTAGGGGGGCTATGCTGGGGTATAAATGAGAGGATTTAGGACGGAGTTAGGGCTCTTCTTGGTGAGTTAAAAAGAAGAATAGAACTGAGAGTTAAAAAAGAAAAAGGGGACTGTTTTTGGTAGATAAAGAGGGCAATTCCTGGGGTCTATTTCTGGTCTGCTTTTGGTATTCTGGGGGATCAATTTTTGATAGTTTAAAAGAAGTCTTAGAGAGTTTTGAATGAAGAGGCTTTTGGAGTACCAATTTGAAAGCAAAAGAAAGCTAGGCATTCATATTTTTCTGAGAGCTATTAGATTGGGTTCTTCTTTTGGGTTCTTGGTCAGTTCAGTCCTGAAAAAGACTAGTCTAGGAGAGAGCATTTTGTGAACATCTTAGCTTCTAGTTGCTAGATTCTAGGGGGGTTTCTGAGGGTATTTTGATTGGCATTTGCTTTCAATCGAATCATTTTGGGGTCAATTACTAGTTGTTGTTATTCTGTGCATTGCTGGGGTTTCATTTTGGTATTCTGGTTGCTGTATTGGCTGTTTTAACCACTCCATTATTACTAGTGATCTGCTGTTGGTGTTACTTTTCTACTGCTGCTGCTGTTTACTTTGTTGTGTTACTGCTGTTGTATTGCTGATATTCCTGTTGCTGCTGACTCCTTCTTCTGTTACTTGTATTTCCACTTCCAGGTATCTCTTATGACTTCATGTAAGCTTTGATGAACCATTTAGTTGATTTGAAGAATAAATGCAGTAAAGAATTGATTGAAGACGAAGTCTGGGTTTATTGCATTTGTTGTCTAGTATAATATGGTCTGTTTATTTGTAGTTTGACATTATATGTGTAGTTGGATTGTCATTTGGACCTTCAGTTTGTAGTCATGGATCAAACTCTATAATTATATAGTCATTGAGATTCGAATAGTTTGAAGTAGTTCACAAATTGTATTCAGTGGACTATGAGATATAGTTGTAAAATCCCTACTAGTGTATTTGTCAACTTGAGCAGTTAGTTTATTAGTTTAGACATTCAAAATTGAAGATAATTCGGCCGAGGAATTTGGTATGCACTTGTGTTGATGGCTGAGTATTCAACTATTAGCAAAAAATAACTTTGAATGTCATTTGATAAAGTAGGTTCATAATAAATTACAGTTTTCAAGTAATAGCTAGTCACTGATTAATTCCTGAATTTAAGATGGCATGAGTAGTGTTCAGCAGTGCATGAATTTTAACTATAAGGGTGTCTAAGTGTGATTTAGGAATTGACTTTGTTCGACAATTTCAGACTAATCAATGTTTAAAATTAATCTTAAAAATTAGAAAGGCATGATCCTCATATGCAAATTATCACTGATCTTTCAAATCAGTTACGTATTACAACTATTGCTTTAACTGGGCCGATGTACTTATTGAAGTCCAAATAACTCTTTCATGTTTGCAAGCTGTGGGGCCTGATTTTGAGATTGCAATATATAGTTAACATAGTATAAGTTGGGGCTTTTCAGGTTAGGTAGTGGATTCAAATTAGGAGGTTGTCCCTTTTCTTTGAATCCGGACTTGAACTCGAGGCTCGAATTTTATAATATTAAATAACTAGGGCCCTTTCTTTATTTTCTTTTAGAGACAAAATAAATAACAAAAATCATAGTCGCTTCAAGATATCCTTAAATAGAAAATGAGACGAGCCTCGCCAAATAAAACGCACAAACTGCGGGGCCCTCAATATATGTATATTCTAAAATAAAACCTTTAGAATTTGGGATGGGCCGTATAGTGAATTTCACGGCCTTCCCCAAAGATAATAACGCGATAGTCACTTTAGGCGCGCTTTTAATAATTTACTTTCTTAAACTCGGGTGCACATTTATGTGACCCAAATCCAAACCTCAACGGAGTTGAAATATGTCAATAACCACAGGTGCATTGATGTGACATGGTTCGAGATGTGTTTTCACGACGTTGTAATTCTCGTTAAAAAAAATCATAAATAGAAACGGTTAAAGTTAAAATTTGCACATAAGTTCATAATTGTTAAAATTAGATAATTTAAGCCAAGTATGACAGTTGAGCGATCGTGCTAGAACCACGAAACTCGGGAATGCCTAACACCTTCTCCCGGGTTAACAGAATTCCTTATCCGGATTTCTAGTTCGCGGACTGTAATATAGAGTCAATCTTTTCCTCGATTCGGGATTCAAATCGGTGACTTGGGACACCATAAATCTCCCAAGTGGCGACTCTGAATCTCTTAATAAATAAACCCCGATTCGATTGTCCTTTAATTGGAAAAACTCCCTCTATTATACCCTTCCGGGGTATAGTAGGTAATAAGGAGGTGTGACACTTTGTATTTAACAGATATAGAAGGCAAATGTGTAGTAATGGCCATCAATTCTAATGCGGTCAAGAGATATTATGTATCATCTTCTTTGGTTCAATTGTATTTGCTAGGACTCGGCACGTTTTGAGGATTGGAATGACGAAGGAATTTTATTCTATTATCTAAACACATTATCCTTTGTTACCCTTTTGAGCCTTATTTATTTTCCTTCATACCCCTCTTTTGGAATTAGTAGCAAAGATCAGAAGCACAAGTGTGAAAGATAAGTAAAGAAAAAAAACTGAAAGAAGAGAAAAAGAAAAAAAAGAAGAAAGAAGAAAGAAAAGAAAAGAAGAGAAAGTGGAAGGGAAAATAACAACAACAAAAACATTTCTATGACATGAACTATGTTCGACCTGATTCCTTTTAAGGATACGTAGGCAGGCTCACAGTTCGGTCCCATCAAAAAAAAAATCTAAAAGTACCCAAGAAAGAAACTAGGCAGAAGTTGTGGTTGTTTTAAGAAATCTAATTCTGAAAGTTGTAATTTTGAACGAATTTGAATTGTTTTTTGAGTCTTTGATATCCCTTTTTTCTAACCTTATCCAAAAGCCCACATTACGGTCCAAAGAAAGACCTTCTGATCAGTCTTCGAGAAATGCCGAGTCGAGCAAGCAGAGGTGATTCGTATCAGGGGCAACACTCTAGTCCAAGCAGGAAAAATAACAAAAATGAGACAGTCTTATTGGTAAAAACCCTCACGGGCACCATAAGGCGACGAGAGTTGAGAGAAATAACAAATGAGAGGGTCTTATTGGTGAAAACCCTCACAGGCACCTTAAGGAGAATGTGAGTTGAGAGATGAACAAATGAGAGAGGTCTGTTGGTGAAAACCTTTCAGGGCACTGCAGGATGAACAAGGTTAAGGTTTGGGTGAAGAAATCAGGTTATGGAATCCCGAGGCAACAAAGTATGGCAACTAAAAGTTGGTTGGCTGGACGGACTGGGCTGATTCATCTGAAATACATGTCATGATCATTGGTGACAGTTGTTCCACTCAGATAAGTCTCTTTTCCTTTTCCTTTTTTAGCAAGTCGTCCGGTTTTGGATTTTCTCTATCCTTACCTCTCAAGGTCACTGCATTTCATTTCTTTTGGGGTTTGTTTCTCGAATATGTTTCAATGTCAGTCTTGTTCAAAGCAAATAAGAAAGGATTTCGAAGCTCACTATAAGCTTCCAAAATTACAAAGCACATCATGGCCAGAACATACCAAAGATAGCATGATGTAAAGTGGGTTATAAGGAGTCACCGGAAGTTTCATATGTGGAATGACGTGGTAATTTCATGGGAGATGCAAAGGATCAGATAAAAGGGGTCAGATATGTAAAACAACGGTTGTTGTATGGAGCACTCGGGTCATCAAAGGTCATGAGTTTTGAAGGTCAGTCAGAAACTGAAGCGATTTAGGGCCAGTTCGGGAAAGCCGGTCAAAACAAAACATGGCACCGAAGAGACCTTCAGGAAGAATTCCATCAACTAACCACCACATTTTAAAGTGATAGGATTTTTCTTTGATTGAAACATGGCAGAAAGTTTTGGTGTTTGGAGAAACCCTCCGCAAGGAAAGGCAAGCACCAGACAACTACAAAACTGGGGCAGAAAATTTTCTTTGTTTTGTCTATTTTGTTGAAATCAGGTGCCCACTGGGAGAACAAGGGAATACAATTCACGTTTCAACAATCAGACACTCACCTGGAGAGCAAGGGAATACATTTCAAGTTCAGCAATCAGGTGCCCGTCTGAAGAGCAAGGGTATAAAATTCAAATTTTAGCAATCAGGCACCCACCTGCAGAGCAAGGGAGTACAATTCAAGCTTCAACAATCAGGTGCCCACCTGGAGAGCAAGGGAGTACAGTTCAAGTTTCAGCTTTCAAGTTCTTATCGATATTTGGTAACCTGATTCAGTTAACACTCACCCATGTGCCCAAACTTCAAAACTGGGCAGAAAATTTTCTTTATTTTGTCTATTTTTGTTTAAATCAGGTACCCACTTGGAGAACAGGGAGAAGTGATTCAAGTTCAGCAATCAGGAGCCCACCTGCAGAACAAGGGAATACAGTTCATTTTTCAGCAATGAGGCGCCCACTTGGAGAGCAAGGGAATACATTTAAAGTTCAGCAATCAGGAGCCCACCTGGAGAACAAGGGAATACAGTTCAAGTTTCATCAATCAGCCGCCCACCTGGAGAGCAAGGGAATAGAATTCAAGTTTCAGCAATCAGGCGCCTACCTGGAGAGAAAGGAAATAAAATTCAAGTTTAAGCAATCAGGCACCCACTTGGAGAGCAAGGGAATACAATTAAAGTTTCAGTAATTAGGCGTCCACCTGGAGAGAAAGGGAGTACAGTTCAAGCTTCAGCTTTCAAGTCTTATTGATATTTGGTAACACGATTCAATTTACAATCACATATATGCCCAACTACCAAATTGGGGCAGAAATATTTCTCTATTTTTGTCTATTTTGTTGAAATCAGGTGCCCACTTGGAGAGTAAGGGAATACAATACAAGTCAACAGTCAGGATCCCACCTAAAGAGCACGGGAATACAATTAAAGTTCAGCAGTCAAGCGCCCACCTGGAGAGCACGGGAATACAATTCAACTCCGCAGTCAGACGCCCACCTGGAGAGCACGGGAATACAATTCAAGTTAGCAGTCAGGCGCTCACCTGGAGTGCACGGTATTACATTTCATGTTCAGAAATCAGGCACCCACCTGGAGAGCAAGGGAATATGATTCAAATTTAGCAGTCAGGAGCTCACCTGGAGAGCACGAGAATACAATTCAAGTTCAGCAATCAGGCGTCCACCTGGAGAAAGGGAAAGCATCTCAAAATATAATTCAAGTTCAGCAATTGGGCGTCCACCTGGAGAAAGGTCATCTCAAAATATAATTCAAGTCCAGCAATCAAGCGTCTATCTGGAGAAAGGGAAAGCATCTCAAAGTACAACTCGAGTTCAGCAATCCGGTGTCCACCCGGAGAAAGGGAAGACATCTCAGATTACAATTCAAGTTGGCAACAAAGGAATTTCAGTAAGAGAATACAAGTCAGTATGGCAACAAGAGCTGTATGATCATGTTTGAAGATATAGATAGGTTTTTGTAATTCATAGATCATAGTTTAGCCTAGCCTCTTTTTATTTTGTCACGGTGTAATAAGGGGTGCAGTAAGCAGTAGCAGCAATAATAGTGAAATCACTGCTCCATGGTAGTCCCAGCTACCAGATATCCGTGAATCAGACTGACCTGATTACTTTTTAGCCGAGGATATGTAGGCAACCTCAGAAGCAGGGTGCGGTCAAATCTTTGAAAAATACTTCCCACGGAGTATTTAAGCGGGCAAAAATCGATCGTATTCACTCTCTTTATCCTTGTACGAAAACTCTTCGTATTTCCGAGCAAAGAGGGGCAGCTGTGAGCATGTGATTTTTGCCCTATACGAATTACTCCCATAATTTTAAAACAAAATAATTTCTTTTCATCATTTGTAATTTTGTATATTTTTGTGGCATTTTCTGTTGGTTGTTTGCATTGGTCTGTGCATTTTTATTTTTGTTTAAGTAATGAAAAATACAAAAAATGTGTTGCATGTGCATTTATTATTTAACTTTGCATTTTAAGAATTAATTAGTAATTGAATTGTTTTTATAAAATGGAAAATCACAAAAATATTTTAATTTGCACCTTTTAATTTTTAACTTTGAGTTTGAGTAGTTTTTCTTTTAACTTGTTGTGATCATTGTTATTTAGGTTTAATTAGTATTTTTTTGTCAAGTTAACTTGGTTTATATTAGGAATTTAGGTTCAATTTTTGAAAAAAAAAAGAAAAAATAAGAATTTAGAAAAATGAAAGAAAAAGACGAAGGAAGAAGAGATTTTAATTTTGGGCCAGTGTTACACAAGTCGTCTAGGCCCACTTTTAAATCCACCCAGAACCCGCCCCAAATTAATTCCAAACCCAGCCCAGCTCCCCGACTCGTCTCCCGTTGAGACCAAACGACCTTATTCCGTGCTTAATCGATCTCAGCCGTCGAGGATATTTGATCCAACGACTCTAAAGTTGGGATCACTAAATATATAACTGTCTAAATGCCTCTACCCCCTTCTCTCAGAACCCCCCTATCACTGTCTCTCATAACCCCACCCTGAACCACCACCTGCCGCCCGGCGGAAATAGCCTACGGCGGCGGCCGACGTCCAATCACCATGAAATTTATATCAGATCACCGCCTCACCCTCCTCTTTCCAAACCTCCCCTCCTTCCGCCTCATATCTGGATAGAATCCTTCAAATCTCAGATAAGAAGCACCAATCCCTATAGCGCTGCCCTCAAATCCTCCTCCACCAGCCGGCGGAGTCACCTCCTTTCACCATCAAATTAACAACAAAGGACCTCCTCACCTCCCTCTTCCCAAATCCATGTCCATTTCCTTCGAATGGCCCTAGAACTTGTCGAATTTCGTTTTGAAGTCAAGGATGTTGAGTGTCAAGGTCAGAGTTTGGGTGGATTAGGACCAAAATGATCCTTGGTCATGTGTTTTCATTTGAGAACACATGATCGAGCCCCATTTTGGTCAGAATTGAGATTTTAAGGGCAATTTCAAAGTCAGCTCTCATTTTAGGTATTTCTGTTAATTTTCTTTCTAGTTTTACATGATTCTTTTTATCATTGTGATTTTTTCTCTTTATTTATTGTTATTTCTGTGATATGCTTGTTAATCATCTATGCATCTGTTTCATTAGAATTGCATCTGCGTGATTTCATTTCACATGAACTGATCTTCACTCTGATTGTGTTTTAGTTTGCTACTTTTTCTTTTAATTCTAGTCTAAAGGGGGGCTACTCAATTCAGGGGGTTTCTTTGGTTTCAAAATGTTTTGGTCACTTTGTTAAGATTCTATCATGTGTTTGGTTTCGAATTTTGAAATCCAGGTTTGTCTTGAAAGCCCAAAGGAAGGGGTTAATCCCAAGGGTTAAAGGCCCAAGTTTGATTTGCCTTGGGTCAATTTAACCTAGGTTGGTCCATCAGGTTAGTTTTTAGGGATATGGGCGGTAAATTGAGTGGATCACTTAGGAAATCTTGCAATAACTGCCTGAAGAAGCTTCTGAGAAGTTAAAAAATAGACGTGCTTAGCAAGCAAGACAGTAATTTAGGGACTAATTAGAAAAAATAAGAATTCACAAAGCGCTCAAGGGCAAAACCTAGCCTATACCTGGTGCCCTAGTAACTTGCCTGTAAAGGCATTTCTACTTGAAGCTCAATGAAGATTCTGAAGAGATAAAAACACAAAAATCAGGGCGGCTGTAGATTGATAGGAGAAATCCAAAAAGAAAAATACAAAAATTACAAAACGTTACTGTTTCATTGAGTTTTGTGGATTCTTATATTTCTAATTCCTGGAATGATTGTTGATTGATCTAAAGGTTGAAATGGTCTGATTCTAAGCTAGGTAATCAAAAGTTTGGTTTAAAATTTTGCTGGGTATTCAGTGATATTTCTGTTGATTCAAAATTGGATTCAAAGTTGTTGTACTTGGTCATTTCTGGGTTGATTCTACTACTGCTATTATTTCTATTGCTGACCCTTACTTTCTATTTCATTTTCATTTCTAGGTATTTATCAATTCCATGGACATCCCCTAAATGTATGTTTGAAGTTTTAATGTGAAATGTGATCAAAGCCGATGATTGTTTTTGTTGGAGTTTTACTTCCTTCTCTTTCAATCTCATGCACAATCTGTGTTACTTAGCTTAGGAAGATTTTGATTGAGTATATTTATCATTGAACAGGATAGAATTAAATTTGTAATCAGCTAATTCTTGTTGGACTTGTCTTTTAAGTTCTTTGTTGTAATTCAGACTAGATTTGAAGTATGTAACAAATTATGGTTTGGCTTTTTGGATTTTATGAGTTGAAGTTTATTGTTGTGCATAAGAAGGACTTGTAAAGATACTTGCAAAGGATATTCGCCTACAAAATTCCAGTTCTGTGATAGGTTAGTTGAAATCAGTGTTTTATTTCGAGTATCTTTCTGATCTTAGGTCATGGTATACAACTTTTCTTTGGAGTCTAAGTTATTGAATGCTATGTTATTTTATTGAGATTATGGAATGTTGTTGGCTAGAGATGTGATGGTATTAGATGATAAATAGCAAAGGGTGAACTAATGTTTGGATTGTAACTCATGCATAAAAGTGACAATAGGTATACTTCAATTAGTAGTTGTTTGATTCTCTTAAAGCTGTATGATTTGTAAATTCAAATGCAAACACTGGATGTCTATGATATGAGAAGATTCGAACTGGGGTCTCAATGTCTATTGAAAATGGTCCACTTTTCGATTTGGGCCTCCCCCTTAGCCCCAATATAGATTGTCAACGTTATTTGGATAAGCCTTATATTTGGCAAGCGGTTGGGCCTCACGTTAGGCCCATGTTTCATCTTTAAATCATCAACCCCCTTCCCATTTGTAAAAAGGGTAGTCCTTTTTGTTAGTTTGCACATAGTAGAGTCTCAACTTCCAATGTTTATATCGTTGATTTGTCTCTGAGTAATTAAGGTGAGCTACATTAAATAGGATATAGTATGTCTCTCTGAATTTAATTTGAATTCCCCTAAAATAAAATCGAGGTGTGCCGTGCCAAATAAAATATCAAATGCGTGGCCCTCACTCAATTATTTGTTTTAGAATTTTTAGAATTCGAGGCGTGCCATTTAGCAAATTTCCATGGCCCTCGCAATGTTAAAAAATTTGTATTTGCTTTAGGCGCATTATTTTAATAATATTACCTTCCTAAACTCAGGTGTATATTTTATGTTACCCAAATCCAAATCCTTATAACGTTCAATAAAATGTGTTCCGATTTGCGGGTGCATTTCATGTGGTTCGATCCAAAGATATATTTTAGACGACGTTAAATTTTCTTTAAAAATGAATAAAAACGGTTTAAAAGTTAAAATGCACATAGGTTCAAAATCTATTAAAATTAGATAATAGGCCAACAATAACAGTTGAGCGACCGTGCTAGAACCACGGAACTCGGGAATGCCTAACACCTTCTCCCGGGTTAACAAAATTCCTTATCCAGATTTCTAGTTCGGGGACTGTAATATAGAGTCAATATTTTCCTCGATTCGGGATTTGAACCGGTGACTTGGGATACCATAAATCTCCCAAGTGATGATTTTGAATCTTTAAATAAATAAATCGTGTTTCGATTGTCATTTTAAGTTTGAAAAAACTCCCTTAATGCCCTTCCGGGGGTAGAAAAGGAGGTGTGACATGCATGACGTTCAAAGTAATAAAAGCAATTTGCCTTCTATGTTTCATTTGTTCACATTTTCATAAGAAATATTATCGTTGAAGCTACTTAGAACGAATGTTGGGTTCAAAATTCTTAAGCCTTCGAGCCTCCCCGAACCGCGGACTGCTACCCGATGAGAAGACTAGGAAATTTAGGCTACTAAATCCTAGAGGCACCGAGGATACTAGGCAAGGCCCAAACACGAAGGGTCGTGGCCAACTTAAATGACTCGAAAACGTCTGAGTTCGTACATGAAAATTAAGGTCCTTACATATTTTTCAATACAACAAAAAGGTTACTTCAGACCCGATAAAGTTACTCGATATTGAATTACGACCATGAAAAGAGCTATCTTTCGCAAATAATAATTGTGTCTGTTTAAAATGTTCAAAAAATTTGAACAAAGACTTCATTTTTATCGGATCCTGCGAAGTTAAAGCAATTAAGAGTTATTAATTAATCCAGGGCTCACCCAGGCTTTGAGGGAACGAACGATTTAAGTGATGTCAAATTCTACGCTAAGGCATCGATGACATATTATAAGTATTACACATAAGCAAATACAGAAACGTAAAGGTCACAAAGCATAGCCGAAGCAAAATTCTTTATATACATATGTAACAAAAGGTATTTATAGAGGCATTATGAAACATTCCCAAAATGCAAAATAGCTACGAGAAAAAACAAAAATAAACTAAGACATTTCCCGCCTAGTCTTTATCCGATTCCGACTCGCAGTAAGAACAATCGAGCTGGTATCTCGCTTTGGCCTTAGCTTCAAGCCTCTTCACCTCTTCGCCTCATCGAGCTTGGCCACTAGGTCAATCCTCCAGTCATCAATCTCGTCAAGGGTCTCTCCCTAGACAACCATTTTCATATACTCGACTTTCATTATTACACGTGCCTCGACTACCTCCATATCATTCTTGTACTAGGCCAACATTTAACTTTGGATGCCTTATTCGAAACCGCCTCTAACTTGGACTTCAGCATAGTGTATTCTTGGCCGAGATTATCCCATTCTGTAATGGCCGAGTCGAGTTGTGCTCGAAGCTATTCATTCAGCAGAGACCATTTGTCGACTATTTCCCTCATCACCTGGACCTGTATTTTGGTCGATGCCAAATCCTCTTTGGTGGCATCCGCTCCGAGTCTAGTAGATACATTTTGTTCCTCAACTGCTTGGTTAATCCTTTAACCTCGTCCATCTCATACCTAAGCTTCTCGATCAGGTGTATCTTCTCTTGGGCCTATGAGGTTTTCGGGTTAGCATTTGCATTAACCTCTTGATCAAAAGGATGTGTTCCCATTTCACCCTTAGAGATCCCTTTTAAGATTTTCCAGCTCGGCTTGGAGGACCGAGTGGTCCTTGAGGACCTCATCTTTTTGCTAAAAAAAAAGCTTCATACATGTCGTTTTGCCGGACTTGCTCCTTGAGCTCGAACTCAAGGTGATTCACCTCCATCCGAAACCGGTGGAAGCTCTCGTGATGAATCACCACAGAAGCATAAAAAGAGGGAAAATTGTCAAAATCCGCTAAGGCAAAATAGACCCTTTAAAAGATACGAGGGGAAGAAAATATACCTGATCGGCGCCTGCTATGCCTCGTTGAAGAGGCTTGGCACATCCAACTCGTTCATTTTCACATGGTCCTCTTTGGTTACCAAAGAACTAAGGTAGCTAGACAAACCGCCCAGACCGGATAGAATTCTAGTATCCGCCGGTATTGTAAACATGATTGTCTTCATCTGGCTAGGGTCCGCACTCAGGACGAGGAACTTCTTCACAAGCTTTGGGCTCGAACTCGGCTCGCCTGGCCCTGACATCACATCCCTTTTTGTGATATCGAGGTGGCTAAAACTAGAGTGATATTCTAGCATGTCGACGTTCACTCCTTCATAAAACAATCTGAGGGCTTCATCCACAGCCCGAGATGCCTTGGTCAGATTTTCTATAACGGCATGAGCATCATCAAAAATAGGATTAGTGTGTGATGATAACTCCAGGACGTCTAGGACATTGGCGGACTCTCTCAGAATTGAATTAGCTTCTTGAGGGGTCAGTGACCATAAGTTCTTCCTCAGACTCCCGAGGTGAGGAGGGTTTCAGCGTTACGATCATCCCCCTCTAGTACTGCCTGCTCTTGTGCAGCGTTGGCTGCTCATGCGCGAAAACTCCATGTCATCATCCTCGGGGTAGTCACTGAGTTGATAGAGAGAATTAGGGTCTAAGACCCTAGCATGAGTACTTTTCTCGACACTCTTTCTAATCCTGACCGAGATCCTTTTCTTTTTGGCATCAGTGGGAGCATCCGAGGAGTCATAGGACCTTTTCTTCTTCCTTGTTTTCTCCTCCTTCTTCAGAGCAGCCTCGGCGGTAGGTTATATCGAACCAGAGGGTTTTTCAAATAGGGATGAGGCCACGGCCTTGGTAATTGCCTGAAGGTTGGTGCTCTCGGGAAAACCTGTGAAAAGAAAAAGGGACTTAGTCGAAATGACGATAAATAAAAAAGAAATTCAATAAGAAGAAGAATGACACTCACCATGGGAACGAGCCTCCTATTTGCCTTTAGAAAGTTTGCGCCACTCGCGCTCAGTGTATTTATATTTTTTGCAGATGCCCTCAAACCAATATGTGAGAAGGGGGAGTGCATTGGGACACAAGTTACCTCTGCATATCAAGAAAGATGGGTATGAGAGTAAATTCACAGAGTTTTTTTGACAACTTATAAGGGATGAACTTACGTTTAGTTCTACTTCTCGTGGAATGGCAGGAACTCAAAAGGAATGAGATCTTCGGTCTTTACCCGAACGAATCTTCCTTTCCAGACTCGGTCCCTGTCCACATAGATGCTCGATAAGGGAGCGTTCTTTGCTCATCGGGCAAGCTTGATTTACCCCTCTCAAAACATTCAGGTGTTGTAGACATGTAGTAGATGGTCGATCGTGAACCAAGGATCCTTCGTGTTATTGACAAAGTGACAGAGGAGTGTCACGATCCTCCAAAAGGACAAATGGATTTGCTCGAGGCAGACATCCTACCTCGTACAAAAGTCGAGCACTACCGTTTCAATTGGACCAAGCGTAAAGGGATATGTATAAATGCTTAAGTATCCTTCCACGTACATTGTGATGTACTCATCAGGACGATGAACAACTACATCCTTGCCTTCCCACTTGCAGTCCTATCGGACAACTTGGAGCTTTTCTTTGGTGATAGAGCAGATATACCTCCACAGCTCCTCACACCGATCTCCTTTTTTGGAGGCTTTTTCAACCTTAAAGTCATTATCTATGGAGCAGCCTCTGGGAATAAACTCTTTGATAAGACGTGGTTACCAGCGGAAGGATTGCCTCGGTATCCGCGACCGGGGTATATATTGAAGGACCATTATGTTGAGGTACCGATTTTGAGATTTTTGCCATTTTTATCTCGGAATATGAAGGTTTGACGGCTGAAATGAAGGTTTGAAGATTGATATGAAGATTTGGAGACGAAGCTTAAAGATTTAAAGGCAAATTTTGAAGATTGAAGATGAAGAAATAAAGACCTGAAGAACAATTTATGATGATTTGAGGGAATGATGAACAAGTAAAAAACTTCTAAGTTAACTCAAGAAGATTCGAAATCGGAAAGTAAGAAAGTGAAAAGAGGAAATCGGAGCATTTATAGGAGGGAAATAATTAATGCATGATGTTTCACATTCTATGCCTACCATGGATGGTCAATGTCATCCCGAAAGGGTATAAGGACGTTTTTCTAATTAAAGTGACAATTAATCGAAATGAGATTGTTTATTTATTATCAGAGTCGCCACTTGGGATAATTTATGGTGTCCCAAGTCACCAGTTTAAAATCCCGAATCGAGGAAGATTGACTCTGTCTTACAGTCCGCGACACACAGAAATCCTGGTAAGGAATTCTGTTAACCTGGGAGATGATGTTAGGCATTTTCGAGTTCTGTGGTTTTAGCATAATCGCTTAGATATTCTTATTAACATAATTCTCTGATTGACAACATATTTTATACCTAGTGTGCATTTTAGCTTTCTAGTCTCTATTAATGTTTATAGAATTATTTTCTAAAACAAGTCACGATTGTGGTACACTTGTCATTTTGGTACACATTGCTAACCGCGTCACATGAAATGCACCCGCGATTTACGGCATATTTATTTTATTATTAATATACAAAATTATAGTAGGGTCACATGAAATGCACACCCGAATTTTGATTTAAGTATCGTGACCATGCCACGGGAACCGTACCCATAACCACGATCAATAATCACGCACCGGAAAAGTTTGCCTAATTTTAAACAAGTGGTTTAAACAATTAAAGTAACGCAATAAAACACGTTAAACCCAATTTTACTTTCATTTAGTATCCAGCACCCCCATGACTTATGTCAAACACATCGTTCTTCTCTTTTAAAAAAAGTTCAAACCCCAACAACTACATGTTCGATACAGTAATGTTAGGAACGAACAATTTAACAGATAACGAATTATGGAAACGCAGCAAACAGTAACTTAACCCAAATAGCAAGGAATAAACAAATATAATGTGGCATATATTCCAACTCTTAACAACATATATTCCACTCAAATCTCCATTCAAGAATTTAGGATTAGATTTGCAAAAACTATTCAATATATGTATTAGTTCAACTAACAAATCACAATCAACATAATAGCTACAAAGATCAACCAAAACAAGATTTGAAACACAATTAGAATAGAAACTACTTACATTTTAAAAGATCAAGTAAGAATGGACCTTAGAGTAGCAAAATTGAATTTCGTTCGATGCTTTAAAAATATACATGGACCTCTAAGGAAAAACCGAACAGATCAGAGAGCCGTTGACCGGAAATGTGAACCACACCGACAAACCTCGACGTACCTCAACCAATTCGAATAAAATAATGCACTGGAGCTCAAATGATGACCCAGAACTTTCAAAACCAAAGATGAACTTTTGATTTTTGATGGAGACGAAAATGAGTAAAAAATTTTGATTCAAAGGTTGTCGATAATGGAGTTGCGACCAGATTTACGGCTGTTGGTTTCGTCGAAGGGAGCAAGTGTCGATGTTGAGGGAGCTTTAGGTCTGCCATTGGTTTTGGATGGAGAAGAAGAAGCTTAGGGTGTTCTTAGGTTGTCTTTATGTGTGTGTCACGCCGTTTCCGGCGAGTTCGTCGCTGGCTTGGTGAGAGGAGGAGAATCCGGCGAGTTCTGGTTGTAAGGGTGTGAAGAAGATGAGATCCACTGGGAGTGGTCTTCTTGTCGCTGATGGAGAAGGGAGAACGACTCCGATTTGTAGCTGTCTTTGGGTCTGTTTTTGTTCTAAAGAAGAATGACTCCAGCTTCTAAGGTGTAGGGTCTCTAAGGGTGGTCTGAAGGTGACCACGAGTGGAGAGGGGTATTTTCTATTCAGTTGCTCTAGCTTTTGTGATGTGGTTCAGAAAATTGCAGAATTGAAATCTAAGAAGATGAGCTAATAGTATTTCATATCATAAAAACCATTATACAGCCATTGTTTCATACATATACTTTCATAGTTGGGCTAATTTATAAAGTAAATAACTAATGGGCCTGATTGAAATATAAGACAAGGACCAAACTGTAACTTCTCAAACTAAGTAACTAACATAACGACTTTTATTCCATTACTACTCTTAAAACATAAGGTACTCCTCTCATTTGTGCAAGCTCTCATTCAGGTCATATCAGTACTCCCCCCTCAAAAAATTCCTTGACCACAAGGAATGAAGGTAGGGAATCTGACTTTGATGACATTAGAATTTTCCCAGGTTGCTTGGTCTTCAGGCAGCTGCTCCCATTGAATTAAGAATTGGACCACTACTTTATTCCCTTTTTGTATTATCCTTCTGTCTAACACCTTAGCTGGGTAAGGGCAGTAGGGGCTGGACATATCCAGAATGGGAGGGTGATTCACTGTTGCTGGTGCTTCATAACAGGGCTTGAGGAGTGAAACTTGAAATGTTGGGCGTAGGAGTAACTGGGAGGGTAAAGCAAGTTTATAAACCATAGTTCCAACCCTTTCCAAAATCTGATATGGGTCATAGTATTAAGAAGAGAGTTTGGTGAAGTGCCTTGTGGATAGAGTTAACTGTCTATAGGGTTGCACCTTTAAGTAGACCCAATCTCCTACCTGAAATTGCCTATCCGGATTGGGCTTGTTGGCTTGTTCCACCATTCTTTGTTGAGATCTAGCCAAATAAAATTTCAGCAGCTGAAGCTTCTGCTCTCTAGTAACTAATCTCTTATTCACTTCTTCCACAGCTGAATCCCCCGATGCATAGGGTAGATACAAGGGTGGAGGTTGGCCATACAAAGCTTCATAAGGAGTGGTCTGAATGGATGTGTGAAAGGTGGTGTTGTACCACCATTCAGCAAAGACTAAGTACTGTACCCAGTCCTTGGGAGAATCAGGGCAATATCAACTAAGATAGGTCTCTAAACACCTGTTGATAACCTCAGTTTGGCCGTCAGATTGAGGGTGGTAAGCAGTAGAGGTATTCAAGGTAACCCCTTGTATGGCAAAGAGCTCTTGCCATAGTTTACTAGTAAACACAGGGTCCCTATCACTCACAATGTCTATAGACATCCCATGCAATTTAAAAATGTGTTCCCTGAATAAATGAGCAATTTCCAAAGCAGAGTATGGGTGGGATATGGCTGTTAAGTGAGCATATTTAGTTAACCTATCAACAACCACCCAAATAACCTCTTTGCCGTTGGATTTGGGTAAACCTTCAATGAAGTCCATACTGATGCTACTCCAAGATACAAATGGAATTTGAAGCGGTTGCAACAACCCAGGGTAAGCAGAATGGTCATATTTACTCTTCTGACAAACATCACACTTCTTAACATACACCTCAACATCTGATTTCAATCCATTCCAGTAGAAAAGTGAAGCTACTCGTCTGTAAGTGTGATCTATTCATGAATGTCCTCCACCAACAAAATTTTGCCACAAATAGAGGATATCCTGTCTTAGAGTCTGATCACTCCCAATCACCAGCCTTCCATTCCTCCTTAGCTGTTGATTAATGTAGGAATACCCTTCACCTCCTCCTTTTGAGCCAGCAATTGTTGAATTAAAGCTGTTAGTTCAAAATTAACATTCCAACTATCTCTGATAGTTGATAACATATCAGTTCTCATAGAAGACAGGGTCAGGGCTGCTATCTCAATTGCTGGAAGCCTAGACAGAGCATCAGCAGCCTTGTTCTCTTTCTCCTTCTTGTATTGTATCTCGAAATCAAATTTCATCAGTTTAGTAATCCATTTGAGTTGGGCACCAGTGTACAGTTTCTGGTCCAGTAAAAACTTAAGAGCCTTCTGGTCAGTCTTGACCACAAAGTGCCTGCCTATCAAGTACTAACCCCACTTAGTGACAGCCATGACCAAAGCTAGTAATTCTTTGTCATACACGGACATAGCTTGGTGCACTGGAGACAGACCCTTACTCAAGTATGCAATGGGTTGCCCCGCTTGCATTATAACAACTCCAATTCCTATGTCGCAGACATCTGTTTCTACCACGAAGGGTAAGCTGAAATCAGGTAAGGCTAGGACAGGTGCAGAAGTTAAAACACTTTTAAGGTTCTCAAATGCTGTACTTGGATGAGCATTCCACTTGAAGTCATCCTTTTTTAGTAAGTCAGTTAATGGTTTGATTATGTTCCCATAGCCTCTAATAAACATCCTATAGTAGCCTGCTAATCCAAGGAACCCCCTCAATTGTTTAACAGTACCAGGTGTTGGCCACTATTAGACTGTTTGTATCTTCTTATGATCAGTAGCCACACCCCTATCAGAGATGAAATGGCCTAGATATTCAACACTAGCCATAACAAATTGACACTTAGTCCTTCGAGCATAAAGTTGGTGCTTCATAAGAAGTCTGAAGGTAATTCTCAAGTGCTCAGGATGGTCCTCTATGTTCTTGCTGAAGATGAGGATGTCATCAAAAAATACTAGAATGAACTTTCTGAGATGCTCTCGAAAGACATGATTCATGAGACCCTGAAAACCAAAAGGACAATTAGTCAACCCAAAGGCCATGACTAAGTACTTATAGTGCCCCGAGTGTGTTCTAAAAGCAGTCTTATAAATGTCCTCATGTGCCATTCTGATTTGATGATAGCCTGATCGAAGGTCTATCTTAGAATAAACCTGGGAACCCCCCAATTCATCTAAGAGTTCTTCAATGATGAGAATGGGGTATTTATCAGTGATGGTAATCTGATTGAGTGCCCTGTAGTCCACACAACAATTGCCATCTTTCTTTCCCACTAAGACTACATGAGAGGCAAAGGGACTGCAACTGTTTTGTATCAACCCTCGAGACATCAATTCTTGGACCATTTCCTCAATCACATCTTTCTAAACTGGAGAGTACCTGTAAGGTCTTGAATTGATTGGGTCAACACCCTATTTAAAGGGAATATGATGATTGAAGTATTCTCTGAATAGAGGTAGCCTTTTAGGTTCTTAAAAGACTGCATCATATTCCTGAAGCACCTGCTGAACCTAGAGGGGCTCTTGACCTAACTATTTCTCCTTTATCTCTTAAGGAGAAGAAACTCTGATCATATAGAGCTGGACATTGTCCCCTTTAGATTTTTGGATGGAAGAGGATTCCACCATTTTAATCTTGGGTGTAATCCCCTGTAGGGCAAACATTTTTCCTTCGTAGTCAAACTGCATAGTTAATTGTTTGAAAATGAAGACAATGTCACCCAAGGTGCTAAGCCATTGAACCCCCAGAACCATGTCACAAGTACCTGGTGGAAGTAACAGGAAATCAGCCCTAAAGACTGTGTTATGCAACAACCATTCTAGCCCTTTACACATCCCAAAGATAGGCACTGAATTTCCATCAGCTAGGTTAGCATCCAACACTTTACAAGGATCCACTCTTCACCCCATCTTATCTACTAATCCACTATCGATGAAGTTGTGTGTCGACCCAGTATTAATCAAAATATTGATAGGTTTCCTGTGAGAGTACCCCATAAGTCAGATTGTTTGATATCCTTGAGTACCCTGCAAGGCATGGATGGAGATTTCACAAGTTTCAGCCAAATCTTCTACGTTAGGTAAGTCCTCCTCCAGTTCTTCTATAAGTTCAACCGCTTCTGCTTTATTCTTGCAAACATGCCCTGGATCAAACTTTTCGTCATATAAGAAACATAGTCTTTTAGCCCTTTATCATTCAATTCTGTCGGTGTTAGTCTTCTCCTTTTAAACTTATTAGCCTCCACTGGTTGGGTTGGTTTGGGTAGACGGTTAAAAGGTGCAGTGGAGGGTCTATGTGACTGCAAGAATTGGTTTGGTCTGGGAGTAGATTGTAGAATGCCTTGTTTCATAGTTTTGGATTGTTTAAGAAATATAGATTCCTAGAGTCTAGCTAGATGATAAGATTGAGGCAAGGAATCTGGCTTAAGGATTCTCACTCCATCTCCCAATTCAGGCTTGAGCCCTTCCAAAAATATTCTAATTGCATAACTAGGTTCTAAATTGAGCGTAGTCATAGCTCGATCGAAAGACTCTTGAAAATCCACCACCCCTCCTGTTTGCTTTAATTTGACCAATTCACTCATAGGGTCATCAAACTCTATACCAAATCTATCTGACAAAACCCAAATATAGTCCTCCCAACTTGGGTATGGCTGTTGCAAATGAGCCCTACCCCTCATGTAAGCTCTATGCCACAGCAATGCTAAGTCATCTAAGTGCATGGAGGTCACCCGTACCTTTTCCTGATGAGGGACCTCATCCATGGAAAAAACTTGCTCTATTTGATACCACCAATCCTGGGATACTTTTCCCCCAAACCTTAGAAATCCAATTCTGTATTGCGCCAGAATAGAGCGTGGTTGCTGGTTGTTCCAGCCAGGGTTGTAATATTCTGGATATAGGGTAAACTAATGAGGCATATGGGGTTTAGGTAGCTGGATTGGGGAATTTTGGTGCTGGGACATGGATATATGTACTGGGTTAGTGAAGGAACAAGGAATGGAGTTGGAGATCTGGCCATTTGCTCCCATTGGTTGGGTAGGGAACTGAGAAATTGGGGCAGAAATTGGCTGGAATTGGAAGATGGAATTTGGGGCTGATGTGGGGTTTAGGTGCTGGGTCAAAATGAAAGGTGCTGCTGGGGAGGATAGGTTTAATGGTTGTGTGATGGGTAAATGAAGTGAAACAGGGGTATGTAAGGTTGGGGATGGAGAATTTTGACTGGAGCAAGGGTTTCGACTACTGGGTAGTTGCATAGCCATGGGTCTACTCCCTCTAGGGTTGGAATTCAATGGAGGAAAAGAGATCGGATCATCGATACCTATAATTACAAAAGGTCCATCAGTGGGGGAATACCGCTCTTCCCGATTGGACACAACTGAACTTGATTCTTTTCCTCGACTGGATCTGCTTCCAGCTGTAAGAGTTTCTTTGAGCTTGCGAAATGCCTTCTCGTTGGCATGTGCCAGCTAATTTTGTCTAAAATTGACATTAGCAAATTCAATGGCCACACAATCTAGTCGATTAAGTACCTCTTTAATTTCCCCCGACATCTCGCTATCCCACATAGCGAAAAGTGCTTTAATACCACTGATGTGGTTCTGAAAGAAAGTGTGAGAACGCGATTTTTTCCTCACAAGAACTACTCCAAAAGAAATTAAAAATAAAATAATTTTGTCTCGTTTGCAATTTATGTGGATTTTGTATTATTTTTCTTTTATTGTTTGCATTTGTCTGTGCATGTTTATTTGTTAAAATAATAAAAAATACAAAAATATGTCGCATTTGCATTTAGGATTTAATTCTACAATTAGGAGTAATTAAGTTTGTCTTACAAAAATAAAAAAAATCACAAAAATAATGTACTTCGCATTTTAGTGTTTAACGTCAAATTGTGTGATATTCTTTTTATTTAATTATGTGTGATAATTATTATCAAGAGCTAATTAGTATTTCTAAGATAATTTTGATTTCATAATTTAACTTAGAATTTTAGTTTTAAAATTAGGAAATAAAAAGGAAAGAAAAGAAAAAAAACAAATATGAAGAAAAAGAACAAAAATCGGATTGGGCCAAAAAAATACAGCCCAATTCAACACCCTTGTACCCAGCCTAGAGATTTAGCCCAAAAAGATCATCAAACGACGTAGTATAGGTTGAATACTACGTCGTTTCGATGGCAATCAGTCCAACCCGTCTCCAAACGCATGCCCAAACGACGTCGTTTCGTTACACCCAATCTTGACCATTGGAGATCTTATCATCCAACGGTCATGATCCCTTCACCCATTACCCGACCCATTCCCATCAAAGACCGATCCAGTCTTCAAGAAAATGAAACGGTGTCATTCCACTTAAGTGAGAGATCCAGGCTGTTGATCTTGATTGATCTAACGACCTGTGTTCAATCCCCTACCCGGTATATAAGCTCACACCTTAACCCCGCCCCCAAGCCAACCCCTCCCCTTACCCTCTTTGTCTCTAAGCCCTCAGAGACCAAAGATCCCTCCGCCTCACTCCGCCGCCCTCTGCCCTCCGCCCACCGAAAATTGCCTCACGGCAGTTCCGGTGGTCCAAACAGCCCCAAAATTACACCATACCTTCCCCTCAACCTCCCCATTCCAGTCCTCCAAACAACTTCCCTCGAATCCCAGCCAGTCTTTTCGAATATTAGATCGAAAGGTCGACCTTGAACCCCAGTTCACCCAAACGCCTCAAGTTTTACACCATAGCTCCCTCACGACCTCCTTTGTCCAAATCCATGGTTGTTTCCCCTCGAATCCCAAACCCCCTCGTCGAATATCAGTTTTAATCCAAGAACCCTAGCGCCACCACAAGATTCCCAGGTGGCGGCGCCACCTCCGATGACCACCAAAATAACACCCCTTAACCACCTTGACCTCCCCATCCCAAATCCCTAACTAGTTAACCTCGAATCCCAGTAGCGCCTCTTGAATGTTAAATATAAGAAATAACCCTAAAATACCTAAGTCCCAAATTAGTCAAATCGTTGAAGGTTTGAGGCAGGGATGGAGTTTAGTTGTGTGTTCTCGTTTGAGAACACTCGATTAAGGCCCGTTTTGGCTTCAAATTCAAGTTGAAATTTCGAGTTGGACGAATTTGAGCAGGGTCTGAAACTATGAGGTATTCTTTCTTACTTTTTCTTCTAGTTATCTGATTAATTTTTCGTTGTAATCCAGCATTGCATCAATTATTTCTTTCTTCTCTTTCGGACTTTTTATTTATTCCAAATTCCTCATTAGTTTTTTCCTAAAAGCATGGTAGGAAAACCCTCAAAATTATTAAGTAGGTAGTTCATCATATTGATTGGAACAGGTTGAATGTGGTTTCAGTTGTTATGTGAATCTGTATCTTATTTGTTAGTCAGCCTAGGTTGTATTGATTAAAGAAAGGTTTAGGATTAAACAAACACAGGAAGTAATAGGCTGTGATTAGGAATTGTGATTAAAGTAGCACGCCAGCACTGGTTGTCGGGGCACGCCTGGATTAAAATATAGGTTGCCCATACCAGTTCAATAAAATAATGGAAAATGGGAGTAATGGGAAACAGGCACTCTGTTTTAGTATCTAGAGAAGTGGGAAAATTAGAGGGTGAGGGGGTAAATTATTTCTTAATTGTGGGAGTGTTTTTGGGAGCTGGAAAAAGGGTAAGTTTTAGGAATATAAATACACATAGACACATTCTGAAAAGGGGGTGAGCAATGGCTGGCAGACCATAGAGGCTGAAAAATATAGAGAGAAAAACATAGCAGAAAACAAAAAAAAATACTGTGACATTGCATTTCTAGGTGAAGTTTGAGTTTTCAGCATTGATTCTCACTTTTTCTGGTTGATGAAACTATCCTGTGGTCTCCTGATTCCGCCTTTGGGTGTGTTCGTGTTCAATTGGGTCTATTTTGGTTGTTGACTATGGTTGTTAGGTTTACGAATAAATTCGGGCTTCATTTGAGTTCATTACTGGTTGATTTGGTGCTGTGTTGGTTTTAAACCTATTTTGTTGCTGCTGTTTGTCATCTGTTGCTGATCGAATCTCAGTTTCCTTATGATTTGCAAACTCTAGGTACACACCCGAATCAACTGATGTTAACCTTGTGTTGGAGCTGAAAATTTTAAGGAATATGTTCAGTTCTAAGCCCAAGTGATTTCCTCTCTATTTCGCGTTGCTTATGTGTACATTAGCCTTCATGTTAGGTCGTATAATAGCAGTAGTTAGAACTTGACAAATTGGGATTCATGTTGTTTTTGAGTAACTGGACTGTATAATTGGATTCCATATCTGGATTGTATCAGCTGTGAACTGGTCTTCATACTCGCATTTAATACTTAAATGTTGTAGTTGTCGCTAAGTAATACCGTTGTAGATGTTCAGTTGTTGTGGCTGTTAGTATAATTTACATAGTATAATTCAGGTGTTCAGTTGTTGTGGCTCTTGTGCTCAGAGTTGTAATATTGAGACAAAGTATTTAGCAATAATTCACATAGGTGTTAATGTCCCGCCAGAATTAAGCTTTAATCGCATCCATTTTAGTATCCAAATTCATATCTAGGCCTGAAACGTAGATCTAAATCAGTGTCGAATCATCCAATAGTTTAAATGATCACACATTGGCTTTCAAAAAAAATGATCTCAACTGTCTTAATGGCTTTTAGAGTATATTTATCTCTACATATGTTGGTCTGTTCAGTCATAATAATCCCAATTTCTAAAAAATAGAAAACAAAATGATCCTTGGCTCTGCTAGTCATCAAGCTATTCATTTGAACATTGTTATGATAAATTTTCAGCTAAAAGTGATGAGAAATTGAAATTTCAACGTCTGGCTAGAGGTCATTTGGGCTTGTTGTTAAATTTCCAGAAGGATGTAGCACTTGTGAGCACGTAATTTTTGCCTCACGTGAATTACTCCCACAAAATCAAAACAAAAAAGTTTGTTTTATTATGTGAAATTTTTGATATTTTTTTGTAATTGTTTGCGTTTGTATGGGCGTGTTTGTTGTTTAAATTAATGAAAATACAAAAATATTTTGCATTTACATTTAGGATTTAATTCTACAATCGGATAATTAAGTCTGTTATGTCAAAATGAAAAAATCACAAAAAATAATATACTTTGCATTTTTAGCATTTAATGTCAAATTGTGTAATTTTATTTTAATTGTGTGTGTTGATTGTAATTAGGAATTAACTAATATTTATGATTTGCTTTAAAATTTAATTTTGAAATAAGAGAAAATGAAGAAAAGAACAAAAATAGGAAGAAAATCGAACTGGGCCACACCCAAAACCATCCAATCCAGCCCAATTCAACATGCCTCACCCGGTCCAATTTGATCTGTCTCCAAGACCACCTGAACGATGCCGTTTTGATGTGCAAAATCTGAGCCGTTGATCTCCCAAGATCAAACAGTCCGGTCCATCTTAGAGACAACCAAAACGATGCCATTTTTAAGATCTCAAGATCTCAGCCGTTCATCCGAATCAATCCAACGATCCCCAACGCCCTACCCTAACCCATATCCAGCCCGACCCGCCTTACACCCTATACTCGATCTCCTTTTAATTCCAAACGACCCCGTTTTACCGTGAAGATTGATCACAACCGTTGGATTTTTATAATCCAATGGCCCAGATTAATGCTTTCAATTTAATGTATCAAGACCCTAAAATCAGCAACCCCAATCCATTCACTCATCTCTAACCTAGAGACCCTCTCAGTAACGCCGCCAAACTCCGCCTTCGACCACCGTACTCCGCCCACCGGAAATTGCCTCACGGCGGTTCTGATGGGCCAAACACCACAAAAAATACACCCTGAACTCCCCTCGACCTCCCCGTCCCAATCATCCTACTTGTTTCCTTCGAATCTCAGCCCATGTTTTCTAATTACCCAAAACCTAACAGTCTCTTCACCGTGTCCAGCGACCTTACCTCCGATGGCCGCCAAACTTACACCACTGAACCCTTTTGACCTCCTCTTTCCCAACCACCAACCATCTTCTGTCGAATCACTCTAGAACTCCTCGAACATCAATTTAACCACATGAATCATAGCGCTGCCACAAAATTCCTTGGTGGCGGCGCCAACCCTAAACCTTCCCAAATCAACACCAGTTGACCACCCAAACCCCCTTGTCATAAATCCCATGTCACTTCCATTCGAATCTAGCTAGAATTGGACGAACCATAGAAGAACCAAAACTGGGAATCAATCCAAAAGAAAAACTGAGGTCGTGACCGACCTTAGTCATGTGTTTTCAATCGATAACACTCGATTAAGGTTCGTTTTGACTTCAAACTTAGGTTGAGGTTTTAACTAAAACAAATGGGAGCTGAGACTGAAATCCTGAGGTATCTTTTCTTCTCTACTTTCTCTTTTGTTGTTTCTTTGTTTGTCTGATTAGTTTCGTCTTTTCAATTATTTTTCTCCCTTCTCCATCAGACTTTTTCTTGGTCCATTTTTGTTTTTCTGATGTTTAGCATATGTTATTAACTGTGTGAATCAACTAAAATAGCTTCATCAATTAGTTCATTTCTTATCGCTATTCAATTCTGTTTAAGATCACTTGAATCCCCTGTATCTCCTTATTGTCATGTCAAATTATATGGTCCAATTGACATATTTGTTTGAGTTATTCTAGATTTTTGTTTCTTCTTTTTATTTAGGAGTATTTCGAGTTAGGCAAGTTTAGTGAGTGTTTTATGAAACTGTGATTGTTTGGTGTTACCATTGGGTCAAATTGTTTTCTTTTGAGCTATGCTTGATTCCTTTCTCTCTATTGTCTATCATTATTGCATATAAATTCAGTATGTTTTCGTCAGTGCATTTACAGTGTCCGTTTGTTCTTATTTAGGTTTTGTGTTAGTTTATCCCCTGAATCACTGAATCCTTCATTTTGTTGTAATACTGTTTGATCTAGTATGAGTTCAATTGTTGATTGAGTTTGCTGAATTAAATAACAATGTTTGGGGGGGGGGGGG